>APFE031265518.1:0-40260 GCA_000404065.3 Pinus taeda
GTGATTGAGTTTTGGTGGAGTTGATTGAGGAGTTGATGGAGTTGTGTTCAGTTTGACTTAGTTGAACTAGTTGTATTTAGTCTAACTGACAAATATAGCTGTCACTTGTGACTATAGTTGTGCATGAGATTTACACAATCAGTGGATTGAGATTGCCAATGAGGATTGTGTAGTGCAACACAAGGGAAATACGAGTTTGGATCAGCCATTCTCATCTCATGCAAGATTGCACAGTGGAGGCAGGCAAGCAGCGGAGGAGATTTGAACTTGTGATTGATTCAGATCTGAGCTAGTTTTGTGTGTAACAGGTGGAGATAGTACTGAGTACTTGCGAGGAGTATTGTACTATGTATTGTTACATGTTCTCAATCAATATAATATACAGATAGTTGAGGGGTTTTCAACTGTATGCTTTCCCTAGTACATACTATGTTGATATGTGTGATTGATGTTTCAATGTGCGCATGCGATTGTTTCTGATTCCGCAAAATTGATGATCAATAGTAGAGGAGGTTATGTATTATGCATGCATTTTCAAATAGTGTATAATCAGGATAATCTTTGTGAATAAGTGTCATATTATTCAAAATTTCTACATTGTTAGCCAAAAAATTTATATATTAAGGTTGGGTTCGTTAGACATAACTATAGTCACCGAACTATTCCTTGCTTTCGAAGTTAGGGTGAGAGGCTTTCTTAAGGTCATAGGCTTAGGGCTCACTAATACCTAATAAGACATTGCTCAAGGTGTCATAGGAGAATGATTCCAACCATGGGGTTGATTGGTTTTCCCTTTTCTCCCCTCATGGGATAGGATCCTTAGGACATGCATTTGATAGATAAACTATCATGTCATTGACATGGAATGTCATCTAAAAGCTATGATCCCATGATTAAGTCTTAGAATTCACCAAGAATCATCTTATTTTGTAACAATTTTGTTTAAAATAAATTTTAATAACAAAGGTAAGTAAGAGTGATTATGCTCTTTTAAGCACGAGGATTACTAAAACTTCAGCAAGTACTCTTAATTTAATTTAAATGAACAAATTTGGAATTGGCAAAAGCAAAGGAAAATTCAACGTACCTACCCACACAAACATGGCATGGCGGTGCCAGTGTTACTCAAAAAAATTGGAACAACATCTCTAGGATATACCCTTGGCTAGAGCCTAAAGGATATTATTTAAATGAGGGTTTTTTTGGGTGTGTTAGAGAGTAGAGCATATTCTCCATGTTTAACATTGGTTTGATTTTTTTACCAATCTTATTAGAATCTAGTTATAAAAGATTTACTTGAATTTCCAATTTTTTTTATTAGATTTATGTTTTTATTACAAAAATGGATTTGGTGCCTTTAAAAAACTCGATTGTAGTTGAATTATGTAATTTCAACAATTAAAACCTATAGATCTAATCATTTGTAACTGAATTTAATTGGTCATAGTCTAAAGAAGTTTCAAATTTGCCTGAAAAACTATGAGAATTTCAGCATGATTTAGTAAAAATGGTAATTTTTTTTGTAAATCCAAATTACAACGTCAAACTTCAGAATTTTGAGTACTCGTAAATATTTAATGGTAGTAAATCCTATTTCTAACTTTAGAAACACAACCGTGTTTGCTAATTTTTAACTATCCATTAAGCAAACACCATTTAATTGGACCAAATCAAATTATAACATATTTAAACGTAGCTTGTTGTCATAGTTTAAGGATGGTAAGGCATACTTTTGATTCAAGCGATAGCCTTTTTGGAGTGGTGTTAAAAATTGCAAAGCACTTTTGTGAGAGGATATGGTTTCCAACTTTGATGGTACCATAAAATAAGCATGTGGAATGTGAATAGGTGTTTTACTTTTCGGTATATTAGTTGCAGTTATGAACGCCATCGCTCAATTTTAGACAATAAGATTTTATTATCATTTCTCTCTATTTGTTTTATTTTACACCGAACTTTCCAAACAGCAATTTAAAATTTCAAAAAAAAACCACCACGATCGGTCCAAAAAATCGATAAGGATATGCAGACGTGGCATTCATGCACGATGGCTAAAACGTCATCAGCCTCCACGTGTTAAAATATTAACCGTACATCTCTAAAGATCCTAGGGACAGGGATTAGGGGTGGGAAGTAACTGTTCTCCAGACGAGGACAATGAAAGAATAGGTTCTCGGGGAATTCCCCGGCAGTTCTCCCGCCGGCCGACAGTTTAGCTGCCGGAACCCTCCGTATTTTGGCGTGAGTGGAGTTGAGTTTTTGTTTTGTTTTCTCTCACAGGAACTCTCTGTATTTTTCCTCCTGCATGTAAGAAGAAGGGGCTGAGCCTCGAGGCGAGAATAACAAACACCCAAACGAGCAGTTTTGATATCGGGACCGTCGAAGCACCATCGCGAACTCAATTACAGTCCAAGAATTTATCGACATTCCTTAAAACAGGCAGTCGCGGCGTTATCCAAGCAATTTTCTCCGCCAAAGTTAATCGAGGTTGCGCTCTTACCGGCTCGAAACACACCTTCGCGGAGTAAGATTTTTGATCTTCTGAAATTTCTGGGGTTCCATTGTTGAAAACCTCCTTGTATTTAGAAGGAAAACGCCGAGATAATTTGAAGCCTAATTTGGCCCCTTTTCTCCGCCCCCAATTGGAGTCTCACTAGGGTTTTAGGCTTATAGGATTTAATGTCTGATAATACCTCCGGAATTCCGCGGTACCTGGTCGTTTGTGGTTTCTAGGTGGTTTTGGGCTCGCCAGTGTTTTTTTGTTTGGAAGACTGGTAAGGTGGGAAAATCTCATTAACACGGCTAGGGTTTTGTGAGGCGTGAGGGGTTTTATCTGATTCCAGGGTTTGAATTTTAAAGTGGTGTTAATACTGGGGTTTTCCCGTGAAATTTGCTATGGTTGGAGAAAGAACGTTATAAACCATCTGTAATTTTTCCCGGGAGGGCTTTTGATTCCTGAACCGGACCTTCTGGAGACAGTATAGAAGAACGTTTGTTATGTGGAGACGGGGCCATTCAGTTATGTGACAGAATCGGTGTGGTGCTAGCCTTTCTTAGTGCCGTGTTGTTTCGTGGTTGAAGATCTGGCGCATATTTGGATTTATCCTACTGTGTTCATAGCATGTGTCCTTTCACACAAAACTAGTGGGGAGAGAGTTTAGGGCATATGGTATCTCTGACTGGAAGCCTGGCAATGGGCATTATGGGCGGGTGATTCAGTTTGGACCTAAGTTGTAATATCATTCTTTAACTTGCTCAAAATGTATACCATGAAATGAAGAAATATGTTAAATGTATATTGAGGAAAGTATATAAGAGAATTATGTGAATAATCTGGACTGTATATCTACAGCAGTGGATGAATTTAGCAGATTTTTTGGTCGTTATTGTACAGTTGTTGGAGCTCCGGTGTAAAATTGATAAAATACAAAGATATTTTTTTTGCCTAGTCTGTGGCTTCTGTCAGCAGATTTTGATTTTTTTTTTGATTTTTTGTGGTTTTTGGGAGCATGTATACTCGTGAAATTTTCAAAATTATACTACAATCAACTGTAAGAGTTGAATTCCTATAAAGGGTCGAGGAAAATGAGTCACTCATAGTTTGGCGGTCGTTGATATTACCCATATGCTCGAGAACAGCTTTAGGCGATTGGTTTGAAGCGTTAACTGAAGTATTTTACTATTACAGTTACAGGAAAAAGTTAAATTCCCCGCCCTTCATCCAACCATGCAAGGACATTCGGAGGTCCATTTTGTAGGAGCGGAAGCAGCATCGTAGGAGTTCAGCTATTTGGTTGTTTCAGTAGGTTTTCAATCCAGCAATTGATCATGTTCTATAGCAGTTATGGATAGAAGTGAGCCTGCTTTGGTTCCACAATGGCTGAAGGTAGCCAGTGGAAGCGGGAGCGGTTCGACAACTTCTCATTCCTCGTCGTCATTGCAGTCAGGTTTGTTTGACTCCTCAGCCTTTAGCTGTTGCACATTTGAATTGACTTTGAAATCTCGATTTTGAATATTTCGGTCTGTCTATTTGATCCAGTGTAGATGATTCTGGTGTTCCATTTTCAGGTAGAAGAGGAAGTCACAATGATTATGATTCATCACGGTATTCCACATTGACAGATAGAACCCTCATCTCATCTTTTCGGAGAGGTCCCAGTACCAATGGAGGCATAAGTGATCGTTCAAACCATGACAGGGCTTATTCTGGTTTTAGTCGCAGTTCTTCATTACGAGGTTATGATGCACCTGAACGTGATAGGGATTGGGAACGTGATATTGATTTACGAGAGAGGGAAAAATTGTTTGGAAGAGATTATAGAGAGAAAGACAGTGATAGGTTTGATAATCATCAATGGTCCAGTTCATCTCTTGCTCGTAAATATGAAAATGATGCAATGCTTAAACGTTCCCAGTCTATGATTTCGAACAGGAAGATGGAGAATGGATCAAAGAAATCTGGAAATGAATTGGGGAGTATAACTTCCCCGCTTGTCTTGGGCAATATGGTTAACAGCATGCAGAAAGCTGCTTTTGAAAGAAATTTTCCATCTCTTGGGTCTGAAGATAGACATGGGGGTAACCAATCAAATTTGGCGTTGAATCCAAGTGGAAACTCAATCTGGCATAGTCAGGGTATTGTTGGGGTGGCTGATGTGGGTAGAGGCTCTTCACCTGGCCTTACTGTTTCTACGGGTTCAAACCAGGGCATAGCAGGAAGTGGGCTATCTGCTTTCGGAGCTGACGGGTGGACTGCACTTGCAGATGTTTCTGGTCTGAATGGAGGTAGCAATGGCATGCTTACATCTGCTCAACAAGTGGCATCAGGAACTTCTGTTTTACCTGTTAACTCCGGCCCAACATCTACAAGTGGACTTAATATGGCCGAGGCATTAGTGCAGAATCCTCCTAGAGTTCGCACTCCTCCTCAGGTTGAGTAAATTTCGTGCTCTTTAAGTTTATCAAGTTTTCTTTGTATTGTGGATAATCACTGAAGAAATTTGTGTTCTTCGCTGCAGTTATTTATTGAAACTCAAAGGCTAGAGGAATTGGCCCTGAAGCAATCACGACAACTAATACCTGTGACACCCCCTATGCTAAAAACAACGGTACAATTTAGCTTCAGTATGGGGAAACTTTGTTGTGTTTTGAGCATTTCGCAATAGTTCGTAGCTTTTTATAATCTTTTTAGTTTATCCAGGGTCATTGTTAAGTGCATAACACGAGAAGAACAATATTTATGTCCTGCTATATCTAACTTAGTTGGGTGCAGTGACATGTGGAAGCCGAACCTTATGCTGCATATTAAATTACATTTCCGCTTCATCTTAGAGATGTGAACCAATGGCTTGTTCCACATGTTGTGATTATCTCAATTTTGAGGATGAAACTTTTAAATAAAGGAACCTTGTTTTTGTTTACTTTTAGTAGCATAGAGTAGCAGCTGAAAAATTATACCCAGAAAGATTCCTGGCAGAAATTCAAATGTAAGCTGATGACACAATGGGGGAAGCGTTAGTTGTATAATATATTATTACATTTTACCTATAGAATTTCCTTCATATATAGACATTTCTGCTCTTTTCCTGGCCAATGCAGCTAACGGTCAGCATTCCTCAGATCCTTCAGCCCAATTTGATTTCTTAGGATAGAATCCCGTAATAATCATAGTCTCTTTGTAGTACATTGGACTTAAATTATTGGCTTGTCCACGAATTCTGTTCTAAATCCCAGATAACTCAGTGTGGTTGTTTCTTGAAGCAATTTTGCAGCAAAGTTGCTTGGAAATCTGTTCAAGACATCTTGGGTTGCATTCACAGTTTTCTGTTTTTCTGAACATGTTTCTATTTCAAATCATTACCAACTTGTTTTTATGTGTGAATGATCAATAGGAAGTGCAGAGGGGATACCTGCCTCTGGCTAGAACATGTCTATGGTTGTTACTTGTACCTGATGCCTGGCCCCCATATTGCTCTTTGTTTGTGTTTTATCTGTTGTATTTAAGTTTAAGCTCGCCTTCTCTCTAAGTATCTCAAGCTTGAAGATAAAACTCTCAAATAAAAGGATCCTGTTTTCGGTTACTTTTACTAGTATAGAATAGGATTCCTGGCAGAAAAACGAATGCAAACTGATGAAAAAAGGGGGGGAATGTAATTATCTGTATTATTTGATTACACCCAGAGATTGCTTCTTCTTCCAAATTTCATAGGATATAATACCTTGATGAAAAATAATCAGAGTCCATTTGTCTTGTCTACAAATCAACAGTGGATGCTGTTTTATGAACTGGATAATGCAGTGTTGTTGTTCATTGTTTCTTGAGGCATTGATGAGCATAGCCAACTTCTTCTGGACATCCTGGGTTGCATTAGAATCAAAGCTTTCTGTTTGTCTGGACTTCTTTCAAATTATTCACTTGTCCTTGTGTGGGAATGAACAATAGTGAGTACAACGGAGACATGATACGAATTTCAGTTGATGACATGATGGGTGAAATGTGAGTGGTATATTATTTCATTATACCAATACCCCCTTCATGTCCCAGATTTCGTAGGACATAATTACATCACTGCTTTTTTGTACCACATTGCATTTGAATTATTAGCTTATCTATAACTTGACACAGTTGTACTGAGTCCAGAGATTATCATCTACAGATTTCAAAAAGAGATTCAGGTTGTAGATATCGGACTTGTTACTTTCACGTAACCAAAAATTCCTGCTCCAAAAACACTCACTATGGCCTTACCTGTACAGCATCTGATATGGTCCTAAGATTGTCTTCCTGCACATTTCATTAAGAGATTGGGTCTGAGATATAGACTTGTTGCTTTTCACACAATAAAAAATTCTTGCTCCAGAACTTGCTGGGATACAGTTTTTTGAACTATCCTAACAAAATATACATGTTAAGAAAAATTAAAAGATCAGAGAATTAAAACCTTAGATGAGGATCACAGTAAGTTAAAACCTTATATGAGCATTGAGTACTGGCTATGAGTGGCAGGAGTGGCAGAGTCTGGCTCATCCTGAGAGTCACTTGGAGTGTCCTGACTCCTGAGAGCCTGGGGCTTCGAGAAATACATTTTGCGGGGAAGGTTAATGAAGCTGATTGCCCTGACTAGGAAGATCTGCACTGCTGAGATTGAAGCTTCTAGCCTAAGGTACTTCCTGCACAGAATGGAAACCAAAGAACTGTTCCCAATCACACAGTTTTTTGATATTTTCCCTAGACCTGCCTGTGAATCTATCATGAGCTTTGTTGTCTTCCTGTGCCTGGGATATAAAATGGGCTTTTCATTTCAGTCTACATGGCTGCCCTAGTCATGTTTCTCTGGAATGTTGTTTGTCGACATATCTGGAGCACAGAGAGCAAAGAGAGTACCTGTAGAATGAAGGGAAGGGAATGTCAGAGTATGAGGAAGGTGATGCCCCATTTTGTATCTCCTCACCATTACATCCCTCGTCATGCATTTACCATTGAGAAAATCAAGACCCTACAATATGACACTGGGTTTTTCACCCCAAAAGAATGAAGTTATTCATACTGGAGCTTTGCCGCATTAAACCATTGCATTCCATGATGAGATATGGAGTGAGAGGTTGACATTGGGGTGAGTCATCAGTTTGCCCCTTTGAAAAGCTTCTCGTGTGGGGGTGAAACGAGGCAAAGTCTACCCCACCTCCCTCTAAAACCTTATTATAATTTAAAATCAGGGAATGAGGAATTGAACACTTTGTTATTCTCCATCCAATCTAAATCAAAGTTTGGTCCCGGGCCTTAAAACGCTGGTATTTTACATGGCATTGAGCATGCATTTCACCTTAAAATAATCCACTTGGAATCACTGTAGCAAAGGGTTTGTTTAGTCTGTTCCTATGTTGCCAGGAAATGTGGGTTCTGGGATGGGGACGGGGACGCCATTTTTTGAAACAGGGTGCGTGGGTTCATCGGGGGTATATTATAATATATATATATATTATATATATATATATATATATATTTTATAATTCATAATATATATGAATTTGTATATTTTTCAACTTTAAGCAAGAAAACTAAAATATTTATGATTTAAACTTTATATATTTAAACATGCACAACATTGAACATTCAACATTCACAATGAAATTTCAAAATTTCAAGTTTGATATCAAGTGCAAATTGGAGTTTACATATGAATAATAATCATGATATATGTCCATTGTCATACTACATTCAAAATTTGCCCTAAGGCATCTCCAAACAAGAACTAGGAAACTTTAAAATACTAATTTCAACTTTAAACAAGAAAACTAAAATATTTATGATTTGAACTTTATATATTTAAACATGCACAACATTGAAAATTCAACATTCACAATGAAATTTCAAAATTTCAAGTTTGATATCAAGTGCAAATTGGAGTTACATATTAATAAGAATCATGATATATGTCCATTGTTATACTACATCCAAAATTTGCCCTAAGGCATCTCCAAACAAGAACTAGGCAATTTTAAAATACTAAAATAAAAATAGCTAGTAGTGAACAATGGCTTCCTCAAGCCATGTCATCAACATCACTTAGATCTTCAGTTAACATGCTCTCCAGGTAGGAATCACTCTCATCTTGAGGCTCCTGCTCATCCATAGCAACTGGAGGTAGCTTAACAAGGCCATCTGGTTGTATCTCCTCGTCCATACACATAGCATCATCTAGTATTGGTCCCATCTCTTGAAAGGATCCTCCTTGTACCCAGGGCTTTTTCGAGATATGAGACAAAGTGTGCTATGAATGTACACTAAGTTCTCTGACTTCTTTGAGCCCATCCTATTTCTCTTTACTGAATGGATAAAGGCACACGTACTCCAATTCCTCTCGCGAGATGAAGAACTAGCTACTTGGAATATTAGGGGAAGCCCATTAAATTAATTAAAAATTTAAAAATAAAAACTAAAATGAACCCCAAAGAACCCTAAAGAACCCGATTTTGGGGTTCCAAGTACCCATCACCAGGTTTCTCCATACCTGTCAAGACAAAAGAACCCAGTTTTTTTAATGGAGAACCCGGTTCTTCATTGAAGAACTTGGTTTTTATGGGTTCTTCTTAGAAGAACCTATACCTGAATACGGTACTTGGGGACGAGAACCTGGGACGGGTTCGAGAACCCCGCCCCCGGGTTCGTGAACCCGTGCAACATAGGTCTGTTCAGTGCTTGACCTTTGGACCTCCATACAGTTGTCAAATGTGAACTTCATGATTTGTCTGGTGGATTTGTCAGATTTAATGATTGGGTTTCAAATCCAGGCCTGAACTTTATACAAAATTTCGTGAGTTTGAAAATCTGAAGGGGAGGGTATGAAACATATGAGACCTGGTAGCATTTTGGTCTCTACATTGACAAGAATCAGTGAAGGTTACCGGTTACTATGGGGTCGGCATGAATTACATGAAGAGTGCTGGGTTACAGTCATTGACAAGTACAACTTCATTTTGACTGTGAGGGTTGGCTTTATATAGGTTCTACTACTGGCATAGGAATTTGGAATCAGTATCATCTTTGGGTTTAACTAGTATAACAAGTTGCATTTTTATATTCTATTTTTTATGATATTTGACATGAAAAGATAAAACTTCTAGCGGATGAGTTATGGGTTACTTATAAACTTATATTAGCCCATAGGCTTATAACTATCTTTATTTTCATGTATAATGCATATTACGTATGTGTGTGTGTAGTTGAACTTAATGATGAACCTCATTTGAACCTTATTGAAAAATTTGAATGTGGAACAAACCTAATTATTGTCGAACCCGAACCTGAACCGTGTGACATAGGTTTAAACAACCCTGCCAAGGGAAATCAGTGAGGAATATTTTTCTGAAAGAGTTATCCAGTAAAGGCAGCAGTTTCAGTGGTCTAAAGTTCCATTGTTGCAGTTTATCAAAGGATTGGCAAGCATATTTATATTTTGGCATTTATGATTTTATTTTGCGGGATTTTAAGTGGTTATATATTCTCAATTGTAGAAACTTCATGCAAGCCATGCTCTTTTATTGGTTTGAGCTCCTAGCATTTTAATTGCCATTTCTTTGAGGGAAATTTAAAGAGCTTGTTTACATATGGCATGTTGAATCCTCCCTCCCTGTTCCCCTCCAAAAGTTAAAAAAAAAAAAACCCTGATGGGTAAACCCAAGGGATGCTTCCCCACATTTGTGGATGTCACCCCTTGTTAGCCCGTTGGCCGAGGCTAGTGTGCTTCTCCTTGGGGGATTTGAACTGGGTACTTGCTGGCACAGAACTAGCCACAACAGTGGTGACAACCAGTTGCATTAATCCCTTGGGCTTGCATGTTGAATCTACAGTACATGCTTATTTCATCCTACTCTACCTTTAATGTATGTTATCTACTGCTTCTGGAGGTGGAGTTTTCGTTCCAAAGTTAAGCAAAATGCAATGATATGGTGACAATTTTTTTTGACATTAGGAATCAACATCTTTCATTGTCTTACAGTAAACCCATTCAAATGCCCTAATTTTGAATTCTTTGCTGTGTACTCTTAAAATGAATGATTCTTTTCCATTTTTATGTAGGCCCTAGGGAAATTGCAAGGTTCAAATGGCACACGCACACATATTCTCAAAGAAAACCTTAGGCTAAATTAACATGTAAAGCAACAGGAAAGATATATCTATATATATATATATATATGCTGTTTATAAAACCTCACAGGCGCAATATATTTACACACACACACACAAGTGCAACAGGAAAGATAATGCGTCCTACTTGATATGATGACTCAACAAGGGCACTCAAAGAAAGGGTTGTAAATTGAGTGTAGTCTGACTTGGGCAGTAATATTGCCCTATAAATGTGCAACAGGAAGCAAAAGATGTTCAAATTGATATTTTCATCCAGTACAATTCAAGATACAGTTTTCTGTTTTCTGACAGTTGTGGGATGGTACAATCTGCATAAACCTTTTCTAATGAGAATTCAATATATAGTTTGATGCTCATTGACAGCTGTGGGAAAACTCAATCTGCATAAGATTTTCATTTGCAAATGTTATCAATAAGCAAATTTGTATATTAGATTCCAGGTAAAAAGTAAAATTTAGATCTTAAGGCCTGGTTAACTATGTCTAGTTACTATTCGAAACATCACCTTTTAGCTATGCTACCAGATCTGTGGGGCCAAGCCGCCAAGGAGATCCGTTGATCAGAATTTGATATGGATCCCCATATCTGTCAAGATCTGCTTCGTGGCAAAATTGGTCTGCAATTGTTTTGAAATGCCAGTGCTCTGTAATCAAACTGATTATTGAATACATGTTCTGTGACAAATACTTCATAGCAAATATATCTGGACATGTGATTGATGCTATGTAATCAAATTGATGGTGCCCTATTTAATCCGTTTTAATATCTATTTAGTGGTCGGCAGTGGGATTGATTGGCAAGTTTGATCTTTGCTCTGTGGGGATATCTTAAAGCATATTTCTTACTGACCACCTGAGCATTTAGATCCCAGTTCAACAACACCAAGTCAGGGGTTGAAAACTTGAATGCAATGCACACATTTAGATGTGCACATCTGAGAATGGACGTGGACATGGGTGGGAGAGCTTATATATGTGTTAGTTTCTTAAGCTCAAGACATGGACAACAGCATCAGTCCCTCTGGGAACAGAAGAAAAGATTCAATGCACGTTCTGATTCAATTCAAAGATGCCCACCTAGTGTCTTAGAAGTTAGAACATAAACAAGCCCTCTCAGGTGATCGATGCAAATTGCAAGGGAAAAACTTGGAAAAATGATGCAGGGATCAATAAAGACTGACTGACCATTGCAGATCAATCACCTGCTGAACCAAATGTGCTTTCCTTTCTGATCACATACCAAACCAAATGTGGCTACCTTTCTAACTGATCATTAAATTAGTTTGGCCATTTTATTTTATGTCATTGAATCTTGAATCCTATTCATGTTTTATTTTTGTTAGTTTTGGGTCAGTAAGAAAAATTTTTATTAATCAGAAAGACAGACTAGTGCAGAGCATAAATTGCTTCCGAGCAGAGACATATCTATATGTTTGTTTGCCATCAAAACTGTTTAGCTAGGAGATTTGGACTGTTCTGGACAGATTTAACCAGACCTGAAAACTAAAATTCTGAAGCCTTCTATATAGGGAACCAGGCATTTCAACATTTTGGGCATATTTCAATCATTATTCCACTGACAACACTGATTCAACCATTATTTTAGATTTTGACAGGATTGAAAGTTTAGGTGAGTTTTAGCAAAACTTTATTTTGATTTGTTTGGAAATATTGATTCTAAAAATTTAATTGAATGCCAAGGAATCTAGAACATTGGCAGTAAAAGTGCATGGCATATAAGTTCTGCAGTAGTATAGTGCTTGGAAAACAAAATTGTTATTATCTCAGATTTATTTGAAGGCAGAGAGCAATTGTTGCATTGATGTGCAAGATTTGTACTATGGAAGTATAATTAATATATTCTTGATCAGTAGAAATATAAATCCTTGCTACAGTCATTAATATGCCTGTGTACATTATGTTTTCAACTAAGAACAAAGAAATACTTATTTTTAATTTGTTTTGATTGCAGGGAGTTGGCCCATCTGAAAAATTGAAGCCAAAATCACTAAGAGGAATTGATTCTTCTCCATCAACTGGTGGTAAGGTTGGACAGATTGGGTCATCTCAGCTCAATTCTCCACTTCGACAAACTGCCAGACCTGAAACTCCCAAGCAGCCTCAAGTGGGGAAGCTTCTAGTTCTGAAGCCAGTGAGAGAGAAGAATGGAGTTTCTAAATCTGTTAAATCTGATGGTTCCAGTCCCACAAAGGGAGGCAATATCAACAACAGCACTATTGGTGCCCCAACTGCTGGTATTAGTTCAGGTGGAAGTGCTGGTTTGATAATTACCAGGAAGGTGAAACCCTTATTGGATTCGAAAACAGTGCCTGTGTCATCAACACCTCTTTCAACTGGATTTGACTGTGTAACAGGGCAACGATCAAAGGATAACAGCTTAATGATTGAAGAGAAGAAACATCCATCTCAGGCTCAGAATCGAAGTGATTTTTTCAAAGCTTTGAGAAGTAAGGCTTCAGGAACAGTTCCAGTCACAAGGATCCAGGATAAGTCAAGTACATCAACAGAGCACAAATCTCTTGACCAAGAAAGAAATGGTGCCCCATACAGAGAGGGTAAAACAGAAGCAAATGAAAATGGTTCCGTCGAGAGTGTGGGTGAGAACTCTGGTATATCTTTAGCTACTGTTGAGATAGCATGCTCTTGGAACAACAATGCGACTGATGCAAATGGTGTTGACCATGGAGAAATTCATGCTGCTGTGGATTCTAGGGAAACTG
The DNA here is from genome assembly GCA_000404065.3 of Pinus taeda. Classification (NCBI taxonomy): domain Eukaryota; kingdom Viridiplantae; phylum Streptophyta; class Pinopsida; order Pinales; family Pinaceae; genus Pinus; species Pinus taeda. The sequence continues at coordinate 13,392 of APFE031265518.1, forward strand.
GCAATCCAACATCTGTTAACAGGTACTCTGTTATGGGTGGATCTGAAGAGGAGGAGAATGCCTTCCTTCGGTCTCTTGGGTGGGAGGAAAATGCCGGGGGGGAAGAAGCACTAACAGAGGAGGAAATCAATTCATTCTATCAGGAGGTAAAAATTCCTGTGCTTTCTAGTAATTACCTTAAGTTACCAGTAATATTGAATAAGCAAAGAGTGGTTTCAATATATTATTTTGCATGAATCATATTTAAGCAAAAACAGAACAAGATGCTACGACTGTTCTTAATGAGCTGCTTTGGCCATATGCAGCAGATGAAATCAAGGGGGGTTGATGCTACATTTTGTCAGGGTAATTACAAACTTCAAAATGTGCCAGTTCAGATGCCTGTTGGAAGCTTGGAAAGTGTGTCATCTGGTATGAGCTCATCTGACTCTGAGCCTGATTCTGATTCCGATTCTTAGCCTTAAGGTGATGGTAACACTATCAATTGTGTAGATTTGTCGGGATTTGTATTGGAAAACAATGCAGGAATATGATGCAACGAATTAGTAGGTTTTAATGTCGACAAGATTTAGAAAAACAGGATAGATTGAGACATTAAAATAGTGGCTCAGTCATCGTAAAGTTGCTAAAGTGTGAATAGAGAATATTTCAGTAGCACAGTTGTTACTTTTATCATCTATAGCTATCATGACAAAAGGGGTTGCTGTTGGAAACAATTTTACAGCGACCAATTCTGTAGGATTCAATTACTTGTGCAAGTGAGCATAATAAGTTTTCGTCCAAGCAGCATGCATTCATGAGTGCAGTCTTATGCTTCAATGACTGCAGCAGACGACTATCTGTGCCCTTTTTGGTAGGTCCATTGTTTTACCTGGCACTTTCTGAAGAGTAAGATGCTTCTGAATTTGTAACAGTGGCTGCTCTTGCCGCAACATTCATTATACGAGTCTCATGATTGAAGCGATGCCATTTTGCAAATAATTGTTCTGCCTTAATAATTGGGATTGGGAATCTTTTATTGATGAGTTTTGAAATGCTGTTGTGTCAATATCCTTTGTGATGTCTTATTCCATTTACCATTTCATAAACTTTCCATATATATTAGATTTGCTGAAGAAGAGGGGCATATTCCTTTAGTTATCTTATCTTGTTACAGGTAAGCAATCGATCACATTTCTAATGTCAATGTGTCAATATCTTTTGTGATTCCATTTTCCATTTCATAAACATATGATATCTATTACATTTACTGATGACAAAAGGCATATTCCTCCTTCAGTTATCTTGTTACAGGTAAGCAATCACATTTATAATATCAAAACAACATATATCTATTACATTTACTGATGAAAAAAGGCATATTCCTCCTTCAGTTATTTATCTTGTTACAGATAAGCAATCACATTTCTAATATCAAAACAGATGTCAGGTGTACATTGAAGATATATATTCAAAATGATTGCACTATTATAAATCTCCACATATGTACGTCTATAAGCCTTGATGTTTTCCATTTTAATTTTTAGTCTGATTTCAAGCTCCTTTTTATTTGGTAACTAAAGTCCGAAGAAAAGTAACTCCAAATATGGTCATGAAGGCTCCTCGCATTTTTCAAGAAACGAAAGAAGTTGACTTCTGGGCATTTTCAAAGGAAACGCTAGTATGTTCTACATTGGATGAACATGAGATGTCCTTTATATCTACTAATGGAATTAAAATTAGTGTTGTGTATAAAATTTTAGCAGGGGTTTTCTTGGAAGGAGTTGGAGCAGAGTCTAGACAGATTTGCAGTTTTTAACAATTAGCTTAATTGAACCCTCGGCCATGTAGTTTAGTCAGTAGCTTCTCAATACTGATTTAAAATTCGGCCATGTAACTTATTTAGTAGTTTCTTAATATTGGTTTAAAATTCCTAGAAGGTTCTAAACTTTTAATTGGATTGTTCTTTCCTAGGCTAGTATGAATATTGTTTAATCTTATTGCTTCACATCATGAGTTTGACGCCAAAGTAAAAATTCCATTATACGGTTGCTTTACATGCAACTCTGTACTGTGTAGTACTTTGATTGGCTGCTATGGGTTTTAGTTCCTCGTAATTTTGCATGCATGTGGACAAAGTTGACCATTGATGATCATTGAACACTTTCATGATGTTTTGATAGCTAGGACCTACATAAGGCTACCCAAGCATCAGGTGTGTGTTAGTCAATGTACATAGCTAGACCTGTGTTTGGTTACCCAAGCATCAGGTGTGTGTTAGTCAATGTACATAGACGAGACAGGTGTTTGTGTTAGCAGATATATATAGATGAGACAAGATGATGTTATGGTTAATACATTCTACGATCTATCTTAAATTTGGATTTATTAAGAATCTAGGGGATCGAACATGGATTTATTAAGAATCTAGGGGATCTTTTCGATTCTTAGATTTATATGTTATGTTATGGGTAATACTTAATACATTTTAAGGGGATCAATATATGTCTTAAATTTAGATATTTAAAAATCTAATGCCTCTTTTTTAGATTTATTTTGAGTGGGCTTAATGGTTAAGAGGTCATAGTTTCAAAACCAGAGAGAGTTTCAAAACCAGAGGAGAGTAGAGTATGTATGCCTTCGTAGACTTAGTAGTCAAATCAGTGCGCGGAGGTAGGTCTTTTATCCCACAAACAAAAAGGTCTCATACATCAATTTGGTTTGGTGTCTAGCTTGACTGTGATCTTCAAATTAGATAATAATAATAATAATAATAATAATAATAATATTAAACATAAACTTGGATTTATTAAGAATCTAGTGGATCTTTCAAAAATAAGAATCCAGTGGATCTTTCTTTTAATGTTTGATAGACTTGTGTTTTAATAAATCAGGATTATATATATATATATATATATATATATAATATATATAATGTTTGATAAATTTCCGATTAATCAATCGAGATTTAAAATAATATATTTTCCTTGGCAGATTACACAGTTTTTTATTTCATAATTTATTTTAAATTTTATATATTTTAATCATCATATTTCTGTGCTTTTTTGTTATTATGTATATAACTATTTTCCTTCCTGGAACAAACCAATATGTTTTGTACAATCTTTTGTTTAGCACATGAACAAGCCATGTGATTTGGTTATAATTCATTTTATTTATTTATTTTCACTGGTTATATATATATATATATATTAATTTTTATTTTATTGGGGTGAATTAGGTTGAGCCTAGATTGCGATCAGCAAATGGACTGCTCACCAGTAGGATGTTATTACCACTTTGTGTAAAGCTCGATCAAGTTTGCATGTTTTTTGGGATAATTTATTTCACCTAAAAATGGCTTCTATCCTCAATCCTTCTCTATAACCCTTCTATAAAATTTAAACATATAACCTATTAAAGATTAAACCCCACCCAAACCAATTAAACTAAACTAATAGAACTCATGAATTTCTTTATTAAATTAAAGAAGTAGATCTCATGAGTTACTTTATTAAATTGTTTGTGTATTGGCATATATTCCATTTTCAAACCGTTGTCCAGTGATGTCATTTCATGTACAAATTTGTATGGATTCATTTGCTTTGTAAATACAAAGCAGTTGGTTTCTGTGAGGATAAAGTGATGTCATGTCAGGTACAAATTTGTATGTTGGTTATCTTCTTATATATTCATTTGCTTTGTAAGCTGGGAAGTGAACGGCACACGTCACATCCGACACCTACGATGGCTGTACGCTACTACGTTAGATCATCACACATTTTAACTCCATTACCGTGGGCATAAAAAATTAACCTCCATTACCATAGGCATAAAAAATAAACCATTGGAAGTCGGAAGAATTTTCAGTCTTCCAATACCACTGGAGGCATTCCTCTCAAGCACAGCTACTTCCATCTAGCACTCAGGGCACTCTTCTTGCTTTTTGGGTTTCATTAACTAATCAATTCATTTAGCTGAATCATCTTTCTTGTGTAGGAGACCATTTTTGGGTGTTTGGGCGAATTAATTGCTGATATTATGTAATGTTGGGTGCACCCTTTATTGAAGAATTTTGGTATTGTAAAATGAATATTAAAATCTTGTTTACTCTCTTTTATCGCCTTGTCCATTTCAAGTGTGGCTATTTTGGAATTCCTTTAAGTTCCTCTCCAACCTTGGATAAAAATGTCACCTTGGATAAAAATGTCGAGTATATGGGCAGGTTTTTGTTACTATTAGTGTTGTTATCGTTGCAGCATGGGTTTTTGAGATATGTTAATTGGATTTTATATCTTCTATATTTTCCATAAAGGATCTTTGAACATATTTTTTAAAGTGCACCTGATATTTCAAGAGGCACTTTCCTATTAAGATATGTTCATCAAAGGCACTGTTGTATTAAGACATGTAAAAGGTGGAAAATTAAATCATTCCAGCATTCTGCAGCCCATTGACTGGATTAAAGAGGACCAGGTATGAAGTGTTGGGAGTTGGACATGGTAGTTGTGAATGAATTCGTAGGCTGAGTATTAATTTTAATTAATTTATCAATTTAATTATAATTATTATATATATATATATATATATATTATATTTATTATTATTCATAAGGAAAAAATAAATCTTTCAAGGGATGAATATACATGTTACTGTCTCCGACAGAACTCTCTTTTCAGACAAAAACAACACCAAACGAAACTGCAGAGCCTTTTAACATCTCTTCCTTGTAGTGTAACATCTGTGGTCTTTTGCTTCACAGAAAAAAATGCTCATACAGTCTTGTAAACAACATTCCATTAAGAGTATGTAACATGCCCGGAAAAAAACACTTTTAAGCATGAAATTTGATTAAGTGAAGATCCATAGATTCATGCTCATCTTCATCTACAAATTCTGTAATGCCAAAGGATCTCACAGAGAGTTCCAGAGCTTCGTTGAAGAGGGCATCAGATTTTGAGTTCCGTTATCTGAGCACATGTGAAAACAGTTATTCAGAAGAGAGCATCACCTCCTTTATTCATAAAGAAGGGCGCTGCAAGTAAACAGTATTATTTGTTGCCTAGCCAATTATCAGTTTGGAGTCCCCTTCCCTGTAATCTCGACATTTTTTAAAATGAAAACAGCGAAGTGTTCGTAAAGCTACAAATTCTGCTCTATGGTTTGAATTAGCGAGGCCATTCCCAGAGTTCTAATTTTTACAAGAAATCGTTCCAATGCCCCTTGCACTATACGTTATTTTACTGTTCTATTGAGTGCCAACCTTGTTTTCAAATCGCGGTTGATAGGAGATTCCAATGTTCCTCGCACTATAGGATATTTTACTGTTCCATTGAGTGCCAACCTTGTTTTCAAATCGCGGTTGATAGGAGATTCCAATGTTCCTCGCACTATAGGATATTTTACTGTTCCATTGAGTGCCAACCTTGTTTTCAAATCATGGTTGATAAGAGATGATGACGCATAAAATTGTTGTAAAAACTGTGTTAGTCTTTTAGGGAATGACTTGACATTACCTTCCATAATACCATCTCCTATACGAACCTGTCTTCCATCCCCACTCTCCATGTCAAAATTTTGCCTATTATTGGAAATGTTAAGTGAGAGCCTTCCGGGGGTTGGAAGCATTTTCTATACTTCTATTATGTGCTTTGCTCTAGTTCATAATTGATTCCGGCGCAATATATTTGTTAACTTGTAACTTGCACCTAAGATTTTAGTTTGTAGATGGTTCCAGCGAGATTGTGCATCTAGTGTCTTAAATATCAGGACATCATTTTTTAGTTCCCCTCCATTCTAACGAACCAGGTTTGTATACACAATAAAAAATTTAAAATATATTAAATATGTAAATATCAATTTTTAGGACGAATGTACATGGCATGATACTATATGTTTACAAATTAGGGCCATCTTTATATATTAAAGAAGGGCCCCTTTATGAATAGTCATGTTCTTTAAGGAAAGACTCTTCAATATGCTTATTAATTATTAATTATATATTATATTCATAACATTGCCTTTCTTTTTAAGAAAACTTTGTTCTCAAAACTCATTGATGACAATGCTTGATATCTTTTTTTATTTTTTTATTTTGGTCTTGTAATGTTTTCTCATATTTTTTCAATTCTTAGAATTATCATCTTTGATGATACAAGATAATATGAATTTTTGAGCATGGGAGAAAATTGTCACAATAAGATGATCTAGCCATCTCAAATTAATATTCAGTGGAATCTTGTGGTCGTTGAAAACTTGAGATGCATTGTTATCATAGCATTGTATTATGGTGATAGAGATATTCTTTGGAACATAAGTCACTTGCCTTTAGTCTAAGTGATATGGATTTGCAAATTGGTTGAGATATCTGCTTCTATGATTTGGGTGTCTATAAGTTGTTGTGATTGGATTTCCCCTTATCTTGTTTGTGGCGATTTCTTGATTTACCTGTAGTATTTGATTTCCTCCACGCATGGAAATTAAAGAGTCCCCCAATATTGTGGGTATATGATATAGATTTCTGTAACCTCCATCCTAGTACCTACATAAAATAGCCCTATGATATATAAAGTTCTTAGTTTCCCTTCATCACCAAACTAGAAAATTAAAACATCATTAACCAATAATAAGTGTGATATCGACAATGTCTTGCCCACTAGAACTCCCTTTATTAGATTGCTTTCAATAACCTTTTCCATCAGCGTTCGCAATCCCTTTGAAAAGAAGTTATGGAGACAAGGGGCATCCATAGTGAAGGCACCTCGACGGACTAAAAAAATTAGTGGCATAACCATTTATTAGTGCCAAGAGATTAGTGTTTGTTACATATTCTATGAGCCACTTGACAACTTTATATGAGAAACGAATGTGTAGACACAAAAGGTATAAGTAAGTCCACGAGGTTATGTCGTAGGCTTTTGAAAGATCAATTTTGAGTACAAGTGTTAGTTGATATCTAAATTCGCTATCCAAATTCTCTTGAGCAAAACCAATTGCCTCATGAATATGCCTATTTTGCAAAGACCTTGATTGTTTGGCCGAGATGACTAGAGAAAGTAAGGGTTTAAGTCTTGTTTCATTGACTTTGGACACTATCTTGTAAATCATATGGCACAGTAATATCGACCTAAAGTCACTAGAATTCTTTGGATCACCCACTTTTAAAGTGAGTGTTATAAATGTAGCGTTCATATTACTTGGAAATTGTCCTCCTTTCCTTATCTCCTCTCTAAGACTTTGTCCGCACCTAGTAGATCAAAGAATGCTAAGTAGATTCAAGCGTTTGTCAATTAGGTCTAAGGTTTTGATCCTTCTTGAAAGTCTTTATCATTGAAAGTAATTCTTCTTTTGAGATCCCCTAATAGAACTCTTCGTCTTCCAACACCCTTATGAACTTTCAAAAATTTTGGATCCTCTTAATTATCACTACCAAATTACATCTAGTCAAATATGCAAAAATCCTACTAGTGTCTCACTCCTAAGGCTATCAAAGCCCCAAATTCTTTAATTGTCTTCTACCTTCATCTTGAACTTCCCATTTTGTATTTTTGAGTCTTGTGGGTAGCAAAGTTATGGATAAACTTGGTGGTTTTGCCCCCTTTCAACCTATTTTACTTTGCATTTCATTCTCCATTCCATCTCTTCTAATCAAAACTTGTTTTTAGTTATCTCCAAATCCTTAATTGTCTTAAGAGCTTCTTTAGTGACCAAACACTCTTTGCATTGAATATATCTGTCAAATCCTCTTCAACTTCCTTGATCTTCTGGTCTCACATTTTGAATCTGAGCCTAGTTTGCTACCTTCAATTTTAAAGTCTTCAATGAGTCCATGAATTGTTGGCTGGCCAAGAGACTTGATTGTGTGTCAAATGGTGTCTAGTTAGACTAAACCAAACCTTGGACTACCTTGAATTGAGTGTTCAATTTTCTAGAATTTTCTTCAAATTCCTAAATTATTGGAAAATGGTTCAAAAATAGTCTTATCTACCCAAATTTGGGATCCACCCACTTCTAGTAGCACCTAGATATGTAATAAAAATTGGTTTAGTGTTTTCGAGATTCCAATTGCCTTTGTCTTATTGTTCAACCATGTTGGTTTTACCTCCATTGGTATTAAGTTGATCGACCCAAAATTCCACTAATTGATCAGGTTGAGCTATAACACTCTAGGTTTGACCATGATTTAGAGTGAAATTCATATCTCCACCAAAATAAAATTGGAATCCATGATTGCCTAAGAATTTAGTAAATTCTCCCAAAAGTTTAATTTTCCTTCATCATGCTCCTACACATTAAGGATATGGAAGATCTTGTTTAGACCCCATACTTGGACGTCCACCATTAGCCATCACAATGCCAACTTTGGTTTGTGCAACATCAATAATTGTTTGAAGGTAAGTTTTTAAGCTTCACGACGCATTCAATGTTTAGAGATAAGATATTCATTTGCAAACCTCCCTAGGAGTTTCCTTTGCTCTAAGAACCTCGGGAATCAGAGATTGTTTCCTTTGTTTAATATTTGTAATATCCCAGAAAATAAATTGACTAAAATTTCAGGAATTTTGCACCATAAATTTCTTTATTTAAAAACCAATAAAATTGTATAATTTACACCATTAAATTATTGGCACAAGTAAATTTTGGCAATATGAAAACTTAGAAATGCAACAACTCAAAATAAACATGAGACATGCAACAAATATCAGCCTTATTATCTTAAATCTGGATATGGAAATACATGCCAAATATGGTTCTCATAACTTGATAAAAACACTAGTAAATATTTGAATCGTGGACAATAGCTCCTCCAACGTTATGCCCTCATGTGAGCTCTGATTGACCTCTTCTCGCGATTTCCACATTAAGCCCAATGAGCGGATCTGATTTGTTCCCTCCTCTTTGAGTGGCTAGGGTATATCTCTCAATACTGAAACCCCTTTTCACAATCACCGAAACTATCCCTCTACATAATGTGGGCTCTCACCCAAACAAGCTCCATGAGTTGAACTCAATAACAACAATACAATAATCCCAAATGCGTGCCTAAGGAGTGAGCTCTCATCTCCTTTAATATTCACAGACTATCATAATACAATGGGTTTTTTCTTTCTTTTATTAAAGTGATTTATAATATTTGTTTTTCTTTAGTCACTTTCAATTAATTAGTTATCCCATAACCCATAATTAATTTTAATTTGTAACCCAGGCTAATGAGATACTCCCATTTCCCAATGTTAAAAAAAAGGACATTACAATCCTCCCTTCTTGAAATTGCTTGACCGCAAACAATTCTAAACCCGATAGTAGGATCCCAATTGAACCTAAAGAATCCATGTTGCATCACAGAGATGAAATTCAAAATCTATATGCTAGGACAAATTTTTGGATCCAACTACCAAATAGGGAACCTAGCATCTCCAATGTTTGAACATTGCAACTGTGTTGTAGGTCGGCTAAAAGTAATCTTCGATAAGTTTCCCATCTGATAGGGTATGAACTAATAATTAGTTGATTCTCTTATAAAACACTGATATTCTAATCTGGATAATTACTTCTAATGATTTATATTTTCAAGTTGTCTTATGTCACTTATATAATTAAGAAATTATACATAAGAAATCTCAATAGTAGAACAATGATAACTGTCGGATCATAAAGAGACAACCTTAACGTTGGTTGTTGATCTAGGTGGCTCCAAAAACACTTAGTGATTAAAGAGGGCTTAGGAAAAGATAAAAAATAAAAGTCTTTGTATTGCCATGAAACTAGGTAAGATCGAAGAGCTTGTCGCAAACATTCCAACGACATAAACAACACCTCAATCTGACATCGTATGTGAAAGTTATGGCTAATCAAAGTTTTCTTCAACCAGGGCTATTTGCTAAAGATCACCAACTAAATTTGGAGACTGGTGAAATTTGGTGGAGCCGCTAAATTTCGTGGAAATTAATAAGGCGACAATTTGACACTTTGCGGCGATGGTTTCTGGCGGTCGGAATTGGGGAAATTGTCACCTGCTTAGTTTTTCCGATAACCTTTTAAATTTGTTCGGTGGTTTTTGACCATTTTTTTAATAATAATAAAAAATAATAATAAATGTGGGGTGGTGGGCCACCAACCATGCCACCACCCCGATCCCCCTTCCAACCACTATTTGTTATATATATAACGTATATAATGGACAACGACCATCCTAAATTGTGGCCACACCATATTAATAGGGCCGATGGGATTCGAACTCGCATGGCCAAACCGGTCGGAACACCAACGGGTGGTCCTCCAAAAATTAACCAACGACCCATTCCAAACTAGACGCCAAAAATAAACGTGGCGCCGCGAGGTTTGACACTAGGTGAGCCAAGTAATAGTGGCCCAGTGTAGCCAACAACTCAACAAGATTTTCTTTGAATTCTTTGCCCACCAATGTATTTAAGGTCTAAAACTCATCATTTGCCCAATGGAAGGAGTGTCTAATGGAAACCTGATCTGGGATAGTTAAAGACGCAGAACCTTGACGTAGGGGAATCTTTAAGATTCCCTTGGAGCTGATTTTTGATAGCTATAGAATCATGGCAATTTTATACTCAAATCAATCAGGGTTTTTTGCAAGGAGTTTCACAGTGTAATCAGTGTCATTTGCGCAGGAAAATTTCAGTGAATATGCAGAAAAAGAATTTTTGTGGAATCATGAAGAATCTAAAAGATTTTGTTGAGCCCGAAAATGACAATTTCAGAACTACACTGACTTTATGCTCATTCTTCTCAGGTTTTCGCAAGGGATGCGATGGTGTGATCAATTTCTTCATCTCAGTAACCAAATTTCAGTGAGACTGTAGAGGACAATCTTTGAGATTTCCAGGGACCCATATTTGACCAAGTCAAAAAGGGGTCAAGTTTACAGTTAGATTTAACGGTTTTTCGCCATGAATTCAACCATGTAGTCCATTTCTTCAGCAGAGGTGTGCATTTTTAGGCCATCACTGGATGTGGAGGTATAAAATGCACTGTTGTCATGTCTTCTTTTGATTTTCACTGAGATGATGCTTTGATGTTGAGATATTTGTTTGTTACTATGTTGGAGGATCCTTGTATGCCACTTCATGTGAGAGTTTGGTCTCTTGTCATGTTTATGGTAAGCTTTTATGAATGAGAGTTTTTATAGAATAGTGTTTTATGAAGAGACATGCCACTCTAGTTAAGGGAGTTTTTCCTTGCATTGACAATGAACATATCCTTTATTCCTCATTATCTTGCAACAATTAATGAAGCGGCCTCCCCACTCTTGACACTGGCTTCAGAGTCATAACCCACACTGGGTGAACTCCGTTATCAACTTGTGTGTGTTCTTTGATTTGATGGTTGCCGTTATGTTTCCTCTTTTTTAAAGTTTTCACATGTGGTTTTTCATACTCTTTCACATGCAATTATGCTACCATCACAGAGGTAAAAAATCTTGGTTAATTCAGGTAGCTGAGAGAATCCAGATCAAGTTTGGTATCAGAGTGGTCTTCTTGCTTATGCGAATTGCAAGTGTGAATGATAACCAAATATTGAACGTCAACAAAAAGGAAATTGGAGGATCACAAAGATATCTACGAGGACCTCCTCAGGATGACACACATAGTAGATATAATGTATGCAGATTATGAGGAGAACAACAAAAGAGGAACATGAGAAAGAGAGAGTAGAGGACGATGCTCCATTTAGATCTTCAAGTGAATATTCTTCTTCTTTTCATCATTCAAATGAAGAGATCAACAAGAGGCTTCAAGTAGAGAATGTTGAATTGAAGAGACTTCTACAAGAAGCAAAAGAGGAGAAACAAATATTGCAGCTTCAATTACGAGCCACGAAAGAGACCTTGGAAAAGTTGAAGTGCAACAGAGGCTTAACGAAACGATCATCACCTCTTTCAGAATAAAAAACTAAGATAAACATTATTGGTAGTTCTTTAGTTTCATCTTCACATGACGTTATTTTTGCTGGAAGCCTTAAGGTACCCATTTTAGGAACTGACATGAGACTCCTTACCAAGATGGGATATAAAGGAGGAGGACTTGGTGTTAATTTCCAAGGAATGACTTAGCCATTGGAGGTTGTACAAAGACCTTGATTTGCAGGATTGGGAAACACTGAAGATCCGAGAGTGTTCGAAGTTAACAGAAGCTTCCAAGCCATTATCAAAACCAATTGAGGAAAAAGGATGATGGGAAAGCATCACAATCCTCCCATGACAATGCATATTGCAGAGGAAGAGCTAAGACAAATTCTCATTGCTAGGATTGCATCAAAGACAACCAAGAGAGGTATAAAAAGTCTCACTATGCTAATGTTCATTTTGATTACAAACACATTGTTAAGGATGAACAAAATTTGTGGCATAAAAAACCTTATATTTTTTGTGAATTATGTGTTGCCGAGTGATGGAAGAGAATGGCATCAATAAACAGGACAAGACATGAAAGACCTTATCCGCATCAGGGAAGGAAGAAGGTTAAGAAGGTTTGGAGGAAGAAGATTTTTTGCGGCCATTGCAATAGAGATGGACATCAGAGAGCCACATGTTGGAGGCTCCATCTAGAACAACATCTTAAGGACAAATCCCTCATGCAGGAATCAGTTGGAAAAGTTGTTCAACAAGCGAATCAGCTCTGGGATGATGGCCAATTCACTTTGATGAGTCACAAATGGTTTTATTAGGTATAGTAGTTTGTCACGACCATCTTATTGTAAATCATATGTCGCGAAATGATTGTAAAAGTGATGATGTGTTTTCCATCACTTATGAAAGCAACGTGATGATGTTTCTGGCCGTTTTGTTGATAACTGGGGTATTGGTTTCTATTATGATGTAAAATTGACGAAAGAGTGTTATAAACTCTTGGCAAGTATGAGGATGTTTGGGTCATGATTGGTCATGTAATTGACCAACAAAAATTGTACTATAGGTTTGTAGAGGACACATGTGTCAGTTCATAACTTATGGCTCCAAAGAACAAAGGTGAAAGAGAAGGAAGTGTGGCTTATTAGGGCACTTATTGTGCAGAGAAGGGAGTACAACAAATTGCAGACTGTGTTCATTCTTTTGGAGGACCAAAATCTCTTGAGTGGGGAAAAATGATCCAGGTAGCTCCCTAAACACTCAATGATCAAATAGGGCTTCAAAAAGACTTAAAAATAAAATTCCTTGTATTGCCATGAAACTAGGGATAGGTCGAAGAGCTCGTTGCAAGCTTTTCAACGACGCAAATGATATCTCAATCTGACATCGTATTTGAAAGTTATGGCCAGTTAAAGTTTTGGTCAACTCGGCCCATTGACTAAAGTTAGTAGAACAACAACTAAATTTGGAGTCCCACTGAATCTAGCGGCGCCACTAATTTTGGCGTAAATTAATGAGGCAACAATTTGGCACTTTGTAGCGACGGTTTCCTGCGGCCAGAACTGACAAAATTGTCACCTACTTAATTTTTCAGATAACCCTTAAAATTCGTTCGGTGGTTTTTGACCATTTTTGTTTTTAATTAAAAAAAAATAATAAATGTGGGGTGGTGGGCTGCCACTCCCCCAACTCTTCCGACCACTATTTGTTATATATATAACATATATAATGGCCAACGACCATCCCAAACCGTGGCCACACCATATTAATAGGGCCAACGGTATTCAAACCCACTCAGCCAAACCGACAAACCCGTCAATGTGTGGCCCTCCAAAACTTAACCAATGAGCCATTCCAAACTACACACCAAAACTAAACGTGGAGCCAGGGGGTTTGACCTAAGCGGGCCAGGTAATAGTTGCCCAATTTAGCCAACATCCCAATGGGATTTTCTTTGAATTCTTCACCCACCAAATGTATTTAAGAACCAAAACTCGTCATTCATCCAATTGAGGGAGCACCCAATTGATCTTGATCCGACACAGTTAACAAGGTGGAACCCTGATGCATGGGGATCTTGGAGGAATCTTTAAGATTCTCTTGGTGCTGATTTTTGACAATTGCATAATCATGCCAACTTTATATTAAAATTACTTAGAATTTTTCGCAAGGAGGTTGACGGTGTATTCAGTCTCCTCATACGAGCAACACAATTTTAGTTGATCTACAAAAAGGGATATGTGGAATTTTGAAGAATCTAAAAGATTCCCCTAAAGCCCGAAAATGACAGTGTCAAAACTAGACTAACTTTATACACATTCTTCTCATTTCTTTGTAAGGAACATGATATTGTGATCAGTTTCTTCATCTGAAAAACCAGATTTCATTCAGCGCACATAAGAGATCTTTAGAGATTCTTTGAGATTCCAAGGAGCACAAATTTGACCAAGTCAGAAATGGGTCAAGTTCATAGTTAGATTTCACGATTTTTCGCTAGGAATTCAACTGTGCAGTCCATTTCTTCAGAAGAGGTGTGCATTTTAATGCCATCCTTGGATGTGGAGATATAAGATGCACTGATGTCATGTCTTCTTTTGATTTTTGTTGAGATGATGCTTTGATGTTGAGATCCTTGTTTGCTACGATTTGGGAGGATCCTTGTATGCCACTTCATGTGAGAGTTTGGTGTCTTGTCATGTTGATGGAGAGATTTTATGAGAGAGTTCTTATAAAAGAGCCTCTCGTGGAGAGACATGCCACTCTAGTGAAGGGAGTTCTTCATTGAATTGACAAATGATACATCCTGTATTGATCATCATCGTGCAACAATTAATGAAGCAACCTCCCCACTCTTGACACTAGGCCCGGAAATGAAACCCACATTGGGTGAACTCCGTTATCAACTTGTTAAAATTAGCAACTAGGGCCAAACTTCATGGGGGTCATCTTCTTCATGGATGATGATATTTCTATTAGATTCCTCTCGTTGAGAGGTGTAGGATTGATCTAAAGATCATCCGATTCCGATAAGTACCTATGGAGATATGAATTTATTTGATTATGGACTAATTGTCAAAGTCAGTCAGCGACTTATGTAGGCTCAAAAGCCCAACAGTTGCATCTATTCAACCCAACGTTTTGCATATAAATACAAGGAGTATTCTCCTCATTTGCACACTTCACTCTCATCACATCTCTCTCTCCTGCACAGAAGAGTCTCTTCTCTCTCCTGCGCAAAAAGGACTCTTTTCTCACACGTGTGGAAGGAAGGATGCAGATTTTAGGGCTGCAACTGTAGATCGGAAGTTTGACCAAAGTTGACCATCATTCTCCCTCTCTGGACTGTGCAGTAGGTGGACCCGATTCTCTTTGGAAGACTGCATTTTTTGGTGAAGGAATCAAGGCGATCTGATGGTCGATTTGCAAGTATTGACTGCCCTAGTTTAGGGCTGATCTAGGGTTTGCTTCCGTTGATGTAATTCTGATTTTTGTACTATTTCTCTCTGCTGAATGATTGAAGATAAAAGAAGATTTGATCAAAGGGTTTCCCCATATTGGGGTTTGTCCCTGGCTAGCCACCACGTCTTGTGTTTCTTGTCTTGGCTTGTTTTCTGTCGATTGTTTAATGTTTTATCTGCACTTTACTTAATATACATGTGATTGATAATCTATGGATAATAATAAGAAAGATAAGTAAACTGATCTAAGCATAGAACATACCATAATTTAACATGGTATCAGAGCTGAGGTGAAGATAAAGCCTAAGCAAGAGCAAGAGAAATCACCAAAGAGAAGATTGGCAAGGCTATCCTAAAAGAACTATGCGGTCCTCAACACTCTTCCCCGCTGAAGACAAGCTCCGTGAGAAGTATGACTATCATGGATGGAAGATGTCTCTCGATCTAACTTTAGAAGATCAAGGAGTGTTGGACCATGTGAGAGGCAATATTGTTGAGCCTCCATCAAATGCACCCGCTGCTACCAGGAACAAATGGAAATCCGGAGAAGTCAAAGCAAAGAAGATCATCCGAGACTCTATCGACAAGTGTTTGGTGGCCTATGTTTTTCAGTTAAACACCTCCAAGGAAATCTACGATAGACTGGTGAGTTTATTTAAAGTTAATGATGCAAATCAAGTTTTGTTTCTTATAAATAAGTTGAAGGAAATTAAGAAGGGAAAAGATGAAAATATGCAAGCATATTTCTTAAGAATCATCGAGATCAAGAACGATCTCCTATCTATTGGAGAAGTAATTCCTGACAGGGAAATGGCACTCACAACTCTTGGAGGACTACCATCTAAATGGTATGTATTCAAGGTTACTCTCCTCAACAATAATGTAATCCATGGATTTAAGGAATTAATGGCAAGATGCATTCAAGAAGAAGCAAGGATGGAAGAACAGGAAATGCCTGCACTTAAAGGTCATCCCGCTGCCTTTTCTTCTCATGCTAAAAGAAGAAACCATTCCAAAAGGAAGATTGGACCAAAGGGTGGAAAAAGACGATGTTATCATTGCAATAAACCAGGTCATTATGCAAGGGAGTGTCCTGATAAAAGGAACTCACACTAGGATGATGATCAAAATCCCTCTCAAGGTAATCAAAGAAATGTTAGGTCAAATGGTCGAGGTAAAAGGAGTGCTGGAAATCAAGGAAGAGGACAACCATTCAAGAAGGCAATAAATTCCAGGTATGAATCTAACACTGTTGACAATAAGCAGGATGAATATTATCGACTAGCTGCTCTATCTACCTTTGCTCCTCCAGACTCGTTGATAAATTGGCTTATTGATAGTGGTGCCTCAAGGCACTTCACTGGCTACAAAGAAGTTCTCCATAATCTGATAGAGAAAGAAACCAACCTGGAAATTGTCCTCGGAGATAATATGAAATATCTTGTGAAAGGTGTAGGCAACGTCTCTCTTAAATTGAATCATGGTAATACAATCCACCTACAGGATGTTTTATATGTACCTAATCTAAAAAAGAACCTAGTGTCAATTTCGGTAATGGAAGACAAAGGCTATAAGGTGGCTTTCAGTGATGGCAAGGTACGTGCCTGGAAAAACAATATTAAAAATGCCTTCACTCTTGGGTTTCGAGTTGATTCATTATATCAGGTCGGAGGAAGTCCGCTAGGTGTCATGTCTTGTGACACATCTCTTCAGTCCGAACTATGGCATCAAAGTTTTGCTCACCTTCATTATAAAGCTCTACCTGATGTAAGAAAAATGGTGACCGGGATGCCCGAGTTCAGATTAGAACATCAAGGTGTATGTCCCAGATGTGCTGAAGGAAAGCTAAAAAGGGGACCATTCCCCCCAAGCCAAAGCAAGACCTTTGATATACTGCAGTTAGTTCACTCAGACATATTTGGTATGATGCCCGTGAACTCCTTGGGAGGATATTCATATCACCTCACTTTTACAGATGACTATTCTTGCAAGACTTGGATATACTTCTTGAAAAAGAAGGATGAAGTGTTCTCCTTGTTTCGACACTTCAAAGCCTTGATTGAGAATCAAACCTAAAAGAAGATCAATATCTTAAGTACTGATAATGGCACTGAATATGAATCTAATGAGTGTCATGACTTTTGTAAAGAGGCTGGCATTAAGAGGGAGACTACTACACCGCACACGCCTGAACAGAATGGTGTGGCGGAAAGGAAGAACCGTACGATTGTGGAAGCTGTCCGTGCTATGCTCCATGATCAAAGACTTACGAAGTTTCTATGGGCCGAAGCTACAAACACCGCCGTATATGTACAAAACCGATGCCCCCATCAAGCATTGGGTTCAAAGACTCCCAAAGAAATGTTCACCGGTAAGAAACTTGACGTATCTCATTTTAGAATTTTTGGAAGCCCTGTATATTTTCATGTGCCGAAAGAGAAAAGGAACAAATTAGGTGCATCTGGAAAGAAAGGAATCTTTGTGGGCTATAGTGAAAATACCAAGGGCTATAGAATCTATGTAGCTAGTCAAAGGGAAGTCGTGATTAGTCATGATGTCACCTTTGACGAAGATACGACTCTTAGCAAGGTGAACAATCTTCCTACTGTGAGGAGCTCTCAAGAAGCTGACATCAGGGAACCGAAAGAAAAAGATGATGAAACAATGCCTAATGTGCAAGAACCCATGGATCCTATTGATCCTCCTCCACTTGAGCCTTCCTTTTCTAGGAAGAGGCCTTCATGGCTTAGGGGGACACTTGATGATGCTGAAGGACATGCTGCACCTCGATGAACCTTCCGTGAAAGTAAGAAAGCAAACAGGTATCAGGGATACCTGACCATCATGAGCACGATCATTCAAAATGAGCCTTCATCATTCTTAGATGCTGTCAAACATCAAGTATGGAAGGATGTTATGACCGAAGAATATGAGTCTATTATGAAGAATGATGTCTGGGAACCACTTCCCAGACCCCTGGACAAGACAATTGTCACTTCTAAATGGATTTACAAGATAAAGCATGCAGCTGATGGAAGTACGAAAAAGTATAAGGCTCGTTTTGTTGCTCGTGGCTTCTCCCAGAAGGAAGGTATAGACTATGACGATATATTTACACCTGTTGCTAGATATACCACCATTCGCTCGATTATAGCCCTTGCGGCTTCACAAGGATGGAAACTACATCAAATGGATGTTAAGACCACGTTCTTGCATGTTTCAATCAAAAAAGAGGTCTACGTGGAGCAACCCGAAGGATTTGAGATTTATGATCTAAAATCTCATGTGTGCAGGTTGAAGAAAGCCCTCTATGGGCTGAAATAAGCACCCTGAGCATGGTATGAGAGGATCGATAACTACTTTATGAAGTTGGGATTCACTAGGAGTGAAGCCGATCCCAACCTTTACTTCAAGGTTGAAGATGACAAACCTCTCATACTGGTGCTGTATGTTGATGACCTCTTTCTAATAGGTGCAGACCCTCCCATTCACAAATGTAAGATGGAGTTGGCTTTTGAATTTGAAATGAAGGACCTAGGATTGATGCACTATTTCTTAGGACTCGAAGTTTAGTAGAAGCCAGGGGAAATTTTCCTATCTCAAGGAAAATATGTGGTCAATATATTGGAAAGATTCGGTATGCTGGACTGCAAGCCCGTAACTACCCCAATGGAGCTTGACTTCAAAAAGTTAAGCAGTAGTGCTGCTGGACTTGTTTTACGAAATTCCACTGAGTATCATCAACTCGTCAGAGCATTAATGTTCTTAGTGAACTCCCGTCCAGACATATGCTTTAGAGTCAACATGTTAAGTCAACATATGGTTGAACCTCAACACATACATTAGATTGGTGCCAAGAATCTATTGAGATATCTTCGTGGCACAATTACTTATGGGTTAAGATACATTGTCGGAGATGTGAGGCTACTTGGATATACTGATGCTGATTGGGCAGGCAATGTGGTGGACCGTAAGAACAATTCCGGGTGCTGTTTCTCCTTGGTATCTACTTCGATATCCTGGATGAGCAGGAAGCAGAAGTTGGTGGCTTTGAGCACCGTTGAGGCAATATTCGAGATATGGTGTGGCGAGGAGCAATAAGGCTCCAACATATTGGTACAAATGAACAGGTCGTCGAAATTCTGACAAAACTCCTAGGAAAGGTCAAATTCTTGACTTTCCGATAATGACTTGGTGTCATTCAGAGACCCTCTAATGAGGGTCAAGTATGATGTACTGAGCTCTAGGAGCTTTAGAGGGGGGCACGGGGTACTTCTTGGAGCGACATATGACCATAGGGTGACTCACCATCCCCTGTTGGTGCACTTGGTACAGGGTAAAAGGTTTAACCTTCCCTTGTGACACCCCGTAGTGACTATGGAACATGATGATTAGTTCTCCTATGGGCTTGGATGATGTGTTGTCCATGGCGATTGTGGATAGGATGATTCGTTCCCCTGTGGACAGGATGATTCACTCTCCTGTGGACAAGATGATTCGCTCTCTTGTGGGACAGGATGATTCTCTCTCCTGTGGACAGGATGATTCGCTCTCTTGTGGACAAGATGATTCGCTCTCTTGTGGGACAAGATGATTCACTCTCCTGTGGACATAATGATTTTCTCTCTTGTGGGACAGGATGATTCACTCTCCTATGGACATGATGATTCGCCCTCCTGTGGACAAGATGATTCGCTCTCTTGTGGGACAAGATGATTCACTCTCCTATGGACAAGATGATTAGTTCTCTCGAGGCATCCTACCCATGCATTCTGGGACTCATGGGAAGTACCTCTCATCTGATCAATGAACAGGGAAATGAGGATAGGGACCATAGTAGTACCAATGGAAGCAACGTTGTATCTACCGTACTCCCTATGCTAGGATGACCTTCATTGATTTGGGATCAATGAGACTGGTCTGGGACCAGTGAGACTGGTACACACTCTGAGATTGACTTTGGGTTAGTGGAGGATGGTATGATACATCCTTGATCATTTCTTCTTCTCCATAATTCAAGAAAAGCAGAGCAGAACTGAGCAGAGAAAAGCAGAACAGAGCAGAGCAAGAAGGGTCAAGCCATACAGGTCAGTGCATTTGATGGATGGAAAATGGTGATGGTCCGACAGATTGCAGATGAAGTTCTCCCTAGTTGAGAGGGTGTTAAAATTGGCAAATAGGGCCAAACTTCATGTGGGTCATCTTCTTCATGGATGATGACATTTTTATTAGATTCCTCCCGTCGAGAGGTGTAGGATTTATCTAAAGATCATCCGATTCCGATAAGTACTTATGGAGATATGAATTTATTTTGATTATGGACTAATTGTCAAAGTCGGCTAGCAACTTATGTAGGCTCAGAAGCCCAACAGTCGCATCTATTCAACCCCAACGTTTTGCATAAAATACAAGGAGTATTATCCTCATTTGCATACTTCACTCTCATCACATCTCTCTCTCTCCTGCGCAGAAAAGAGTCTCTTCTCTCTCCTGCGCAGAAAAGAGTCTCTTCTCTCTCCTGCGTAGAAAGGACTCTTCTCTCACACGTGTGGAAGGAAGGACATAGATTTTAGGGCTGCAACTACAAATTGGAAGTTTGACCAACGTTGACCATCATTCTCTCTCTGGATTGCGCAATAGGTGAACTTGAATCTCTTTGGAAGGCCACTTTTTTTGGTGAAGGAATCAAGGCGATCCGACGGTCGGTTTGCAAGATATTGACTGCCCTAATTTAGGGCTGATATAGGGTTTGCTGCTGCTAATGTAAATAAGATTTTTGTACTATTTCTCTTTGCTGAATTATTGAAGATAAAAGAAGTTTTGATCAAAGGGTTTCCTCATATTGGGGTTTGTCCTTGGCTAGCCGCCACATCTTGTGTCTCTTGTCTTGGCTTGTTTTCTGTCGATTGCTTAATGTTCTATCTGCACTTTACTTAATGTACATGTGATTGCTAATCTGTGGATAATAATAAGAGAGATAAGTAAACTGCTCTAAGCATAAAACATACCATAATTTAACACAACTTGTGTGTGTTCTTTGATTTTTGATGGTTGTCGTTATGTTTTCTCTTCTTTAAATTTTTCACTTGTGGTTTTTCATACTCTTTCACATGCAATTCTGCTAACATCACAAAAGTAATAGATATTGGTTAATTCAGGTAGCTGAGAGAATCCAGATCAAGTTTGGTATCAAAGCGTTCTTCTTGCTGATGCAAATTGTGAGTGTGAATGATAATAAAAGATTGAACGTGCAACAAGAAGGAAAATGGAGGATCAAAAACATCTCTACGAGGACCTTTTCAGGATGGCAACATGGTACATATAATGTATGCAAATTATGAGGAGAAAATGGCAAAAGAGGAACAAGAGAAAGAGAGAGCAGAGGATGATGCTCCATTTCCATCTTCGAGTGAATATTATTTTTCTTCTTTTCATTATTCAAATGAGGAGATCAAAAATAAACTTCAAGTAGAGAATTCTGAATTGAAGAGACTTATACAAGAAGTAGAAGAGGAGAAGCAAGATTGCAGCTTCAATTATGATCCATAGAAGAGGGCTTGGAAAAGTTGAAGTGCAACATAGGCTTAGAGAAGCCACCATCACCTGCTTTAGAATCAACAACTGAGGTAAACATTGTTGGTATTTTTGGAGTTTCACATTCACATGACATTATTTCTGTTGGAAGCCTTGAGGTACCCATTTCAGGAACCAACATGAGACTCCTTACTGGGATGGGATATAAAGAAGGAGGACTTGGTGTTAATGACCAAGGAATGAATTAGCCATTGGAGGTTGTACAAATGTCTCGATTTGCAGGATTGGGATACACTGAAGGAGAGTGTTCAAAGGTAGAAAAATCTTCCGAGACATTGTTGAAACCATTGAGGAAAGAGGATGATGGGAACACATCACAATCCTCCCATGACAATGCACATTGCAGAGGAAGAGCCAAGGAAAACTCTCATCTCTAGGACCGGTATAAAAAGTGTCATTATGCTAATGTTCATTTTGATTACAAGCACATTGTTAAGGATGAACATAATTTGTGGCATAAAAAACCATGTGGTTTTTGTGGCTTGTATAAGCATATGGTTGTTGAGTGCTAGAAGAGAATGACAACAAGAAAGGGGACAATAGTGAAAGATATTCTCCACATTAGGGAAGGAAGAAGGTTAAGGTGGTCTAGAGGAAGGAGATTTTTTGTAGCCATTGCAACAAATATGGACATTATAGAGCCACATGTTGGAGGCTCCATCCAGAGCAATGCCTCAAGGATAAAGCGGCCGTATAAGAATTAGTTGGAAAAGTTGTTCAACAAGCGAATCAACTCCAGGATGATGACCCATTCACTTTGATGAGTGAGAAATGGTTTTAATAGATATAGTAGTTTGTCATGACCATCTTATTATAAATCATATGTTGCGAAATGATTGTAAAAGTGATGATGTGTTTTCCATAATTTATGAAAGCAATGTGATAATGTTTTTGGCCTTTTTGTTGATAGCTCGTGTATTGGTTTCTAGTATGATGTAAACTTGACCAAAGAGTGCGTTATAAACTCTTTTCAAGTATGGGGATTATTTGGTCATGATTGATCATGTAATTGAAAATGTAGTTTGCAAAGATTGTACTATAGGTTGGCAAATGACAATTTGTCGGTTCATCACTTATGCCTCCGAAGAAAAAAGGTGAAGGAAAGGAAGTGTGGCCTGTTAGGGCTCTTGTTATGTAGAAAAGAGAGTACAACATATTGCAGATTTTGTTCATTCTTTTGGAGAACCAAAAGATCTTCAGTGGGAAAGAATGATCCGGGTGGCTACAAAAACACTTAGTGATCAAAGAGAGCTTAGGAAAGACTCAAAAAATAAAATTCATTTTATTTCCATGATATTAGAGTTATATTGAATAGCTTGTCGCAAGATTTCCAACGACGCAAACGATACCTAAATCAGACATCGTATGTGAAATTTATGGTTAGTCAAATTTTTGGTCAATTAGGCCCATTGGCTAAAGTTAGCAGAGCACCAACTAATATTGGAGCCTAGCGAAATCTGGTGAAGTCACTAAATTTGTAAGAAATTAACGAGAAAACAATTTGAGACTTTGCAATGATGATTTTCGACTACCAGAACTGACGAAATTGTCACCTACTTAATTTTCCAGATAAACCTTAAAATTTGTTTGGTTATTTTGACCATTTTTGTTTTTAATAATAATAATAATAATAATAATAATAAATGTGCGGTGGTGTGCCGCTATCCTTGCCACCTCCCAACCACTATTTGTTATATATATAACATATATAATGGCCAATGACCATCCTAAACCGTGGTCACACCATATTAATGGGGCCGGTGGGATTCGAATCCGCTTGGCCAAACTGGCCAACAAACCAATGCGGGGCCCTCCAAAACTTAACCAACAACCCATTCCAAATTACACGCTAGAAATAAACGTGGAGCCACGAGGTTTGACCATAGGCGGGCCAGGTAACAGTTGCCCAATTTAGCCAACAACCCAACAAAATTTTCTTTGAATTCTTCCCACGCCAAATGTATTTAAGAACAAGAACTCAACATTCACCCAATGGAACACTAATCCGACACAATTAACCAAGCGGAATCTTGACGTAGAGGAATCTTTAAGATTCCCTTGGAGTCGATTTTTGACAGTGGTAGAATCATGCCAACTTTATACTCAAATTACTCAGAATTTTTCACAAGGAGTCTGATGGTGTAATTAGTCTCCTCATATGAGCAGCAAAATTTCAGTCAATTTGTAGAAAATAATCTTTGTGGAATCTTGAAAAATCTAAAAGATTCCCTTGAGGTTAGAAAATGACAGTTTTAAAAGCAGGCCAACTTTATACATGTTCTTCTCAGTTTTTCACAAGAATGTGATGGTGTGATCAATTTATTCATCTGAGTAGCTGAATTTAGTCAGCCCGCAGAAAAGAATATTTGGGGAATCTTTGAGATCCCGGGGAGCCCAAATTTGACTGAGTGAGAAAGGGGTCAAGTTTACAGTAAGATTTCACGGTTTTTCACTAGGAATTCAACCGTGCAATCTGTTTCTTCAACAAAGGTGTGCATTTTTAGGTTATCCCTAGATGTGGAAGTATAAGATGCACTGATGTTATGTCTTCTTTTGATTTTTTCTAATATGATGCTTTGCTGTTGAGATCCTTGTTTTCTACTATGTTGGAGGATCCTTGTATGCAACTTCATGTGAAAGTTTGGTGTCTTGTCATGTTGATGGAGAGATTTTATGAGTGAGATTCTTATAGAAGAGCATCTCGTGGAGAGACATGCCACTCTAGTTTAGGGAGTTCTTCCTTGCATTGGAAAAAAACACATCCTATATTCATCATCACCTTGTAGAAATTAATGAAGCTGCCTCCCCACTCTTGACACCAGGCCTAGAAATGTAACTCACACTGGGTGAACTTCGTTATCAACTTGTGTGTGTTTTTTGATTTGATGGTTTCCGTTATGTTTCCTCTTCTTTAAAGTTTGCACATGTGGTCTTTCATACTCTTTCACATGCAATTTTTCTAACATAAAAAAAAGTAAAAGATCTTGGTTAATTATGGTAGCTGAGAGAATCTAGATCAAGTTTGGTATTAAAGTGGTCTTTTTGCTGATTCGGATTGCGAGTGTGAATGATAACAAGAGATTAAACGTGCAATGAGAAAGAAAATGGAGGACCACAAAGATATCTACGAGGACCTCCTCAGGATGACACACATAGTAGATATAATGTATGCAGATTATGCGGAGAAAATGACAAAAGAGGAAAATGTGAATGAGAGAGCAGAGGATGATGCTCAATCTCCATCTTTGAGTGGATATTCTTCTTCTTCTTCTCATCACTCAAATGAAGAGATCTACAAGAGACTCTAGTGAAAGTTTTAGTCAACTAGGGTCATGGGCTAACTAAATTTGGAGACCAACAAAATTTGGCGGAGTCGCTAAATTTGATAGAAATTAATGAGGCAACAATTTGGCACTTTGTGGGGACGATTTTTGATGACTGGAATTGGTGAAATCGTCGCCAACTTAATTTTTCTGATAACCCTTAAAATATGTACGATGATTTTTGACCATTTCTTTTTAATATATAAAAAAACATAAATAAATATAATAATAATAAATGTGGAGTGGCCGGACACCACGCTCACCACCCCCCAACCTCTATTTGTTATATATATAACATATATAATGACCAATGATCATCCCAAACCGTGGCCACAACATATTAATAAGACCAATGAGATTCGAACTTGCCTGGCCAAACTGGCTAGCCCACCAACGGGTGTCCCTCCAAACCTTAGCCAACGAACCATTCCATGCTACTCACCAAAAATAAACACGGAGCCACAGGGTTTGACCCCAGACGGGCCAGGTAACAGTTGCCCAATTTAGCTAACAACCTGTTGATGCCCCGAAAATCGTTACATCAACATCGGGGGATAACCACTCAGTCCGGACCTTAATACAACTCCTTTTCCGTTTGGGATGGTGGCTCCGACTGGATATAATGGGACCAGTTTCCCAGTAATGAATAAAAAGGGGTGGATGAATGATTGGTTTTATAATAAGTGATAATGAATGGAGGACTTATTCTATGAGCGAAAATGTAAATGACTATTTTATCTCGGGAAGCTTCTATTCTTAATTGCAACGTTTGGTGATCTGTGTTCGTTGGTAGGCATATAGATGACACTATTCAATAAACAAAGACATTCATTTAAATAATAATTTCTTCATTCAAATAGTTGAACAAAGCAATTGATAAAACGATGTTACACTTCTCTTTTTATATTACTAATACACGCATGATTAGAAGAATAGAAAACTGTAAACATCCAGTAGTGGAAAATATAAAGTCTGATGTTAAAACACATTCATATATTCAATAATAGCAAGAATGATCAAAAAACAATTCACATAAAAAGAATAAATTCAGATATAGTTAATAATACCATATGAGCTGCAAATCATTCCCAACGTCAATCGCAATTTGAATTCCTTCTTCTGACTCAGAAATACTTTCAAATAAAGGCAGTAGTGCACATCCACATAAAAGCTTCATTATCAAAATTTGGAAAAATGGGTCCAGTAATAATAAAAGAATATGCCTGAAGTACAGTAGTGCAACTTCAGGCTTAAGTCATATACAAAAACTTATGACCCTTTCTAAATACATGAAAGGGTCTATAAATATTAAACTAAGCTAACAAACTACAAAATTAAAATGCTACTAAATTGGTATAATGCGATCTTAAATATCTCTCCCATAGTGATCTGGTAATCGACAGCGATGATTCATCCTTCTGGCTATTTTCCCTTTGTCCTGAGTTGGCATATTGCCAGCATTGGCACCACTTCTTGAGGGTGGCTGAGACGAGAATTGATTTGAGCAGCATAGGTGGCATCATGTATATCGGGAATGATACACCCGATTGCATCCATCAGGCATTTGAGGGCGGCTCTCTGACTATATGGTTTTACTAGGAACAACCAATAGGTGTCCCAAGTTAAACTTTTAA
>APFE031265518.1:44702-62238 GCA_000404065.3 Pinus taeda
AAATATAAAGACCAAAATAAAGAATTATCAACAATTTTATTTACAAAATTCTCAGTAACATTAACACATCTTGATCTATCAGTTTGTGAAAATTTTTCGATTTGTGATGTGAAATTGTTTACTGAGAAAGGAGATGGTTGGGCAATATAATTGCCAAAGAATGATTCAGAAGAATAGTTTCCCAAAATATTATTGTTAAATGCAATTGGTTGATTCTCCTGTTCGAACTCTGTGACAGTATGAGTCATGTGTTTCTCCCGATTGATTTATATTTGATTTGGCTTTCCCTTGTAGGGCAGCCACATATGAGACCAATCGGTAGAAATATACCCATGGAGCTTCTCAGACCAATCCCTGCTCAAGATTAAACCATAAAACTCAGGTATATCAACGATTAAGATATCAATTCTTTGAACCACTCGTGGATCAGCCGATAACCTGATAGTAATAGAGTTTATTTCCCCTAAAGATGAACAGATGGGAATTAAAATGGGAATTAAGATGGGAATTTGCTGAGTTCAAACATGGTGATGTTTGCCTTAGTCTTCTTCATATCATCAACAATATTGTAATCCATTGAATCCGATACTACCAACATCTTTTATGTTGAAGGTATATTTGAGGATGATGGTTGGTTTTTGAGGCACTGTTGCAGCCAGCTTCCTTGTGGGTACCTTTTCCTTTGTAGTATTAGTACCTGCACTCCTTTTCTTTGAACTTGTCTGGACAGGTTCAGGGGTACTTTTGCTCCTAGTAGTCACAAGAAAAGCTTCTTGTTCAGTTTCGGTGTTGGAGTTAGGCAATATGAAGTCCCACATTCCATGGCATTCAACAACTTCCTCTTCCTCGAATTCATTAGATGGTGCAATTGTTTCATCTTCTTCTTCTTCCTCAGGGTCTGAATCTGCATTAGATATAACATTTGGTGGTTTTGACTCAGGTTTCTTAAAATTACTATATGGTTTCCTTGTTGAATTTTCTGCTACTTGCTTTTTAATTTCAACCATTTCATTTGACATTGTTTTGAGGACCTTTTGAAGACCCTCCATATCGTACGGATATTTGGTGATTTTCTTCTTTGAATCATCCTTGAAAGACACTTTTTTGGATTTTCTATCTTCGAGAGCAGCTTTCTTTTCCAAAGCGATTATACGTTTTTCGACAGCAAGGGATTCTTTCATATTTTCGGCCAAAGTAGGTTTTCCAGCCCTATATACAAAAATGGCTATATTTGAAGGTAAGGCTGTGATGTATCACTCACTTCTAATTTGTTCACTTGGCTTGGAATCGGTAGGGATTTTATTCAAGAGTTTATTAAATCGAGAGTTAAACTCCTTAATTGGTTCTTTAGGCTCAATCCTTAGATTTGAAAGGTCATTAATGAGTGTGGCCAAGGATCTATCATCGCCATATTTGGTAAGAAACTACTCCTGAAAGGTATTCCAACTGATCCTTGTAACGTGTAGGGGAAAAGCCTAACTACAACATCTTCTTCTGTTACTCCTTTCAGATTAATTGACAACATGAAATTATTAATGTGTTCCTCAGCTAATGTTCCAGCATCTGGATTAAACTTTGGTAACCATTTCTCAAGATAATCAGGTAATGGATGTAATGGTGCAGGCATAGTGACTGCACCAGGACTGTTCCATGGATTCTGAGCCATCTTGGGAGTACCAACGACTGCTTGTGGTGTTCCAGGTGTTTGGGGAGGAGGTGGAAATGAATACTGAAAAGATTGTGATGTTGAAGGTGGTGACCCCTGGTGAACAATAATATGTAATGGGGAAGTGGATCTTTGACTTCGCACTGGAGATGATGAGATGGAAGAGGATGGAGAAAAGGTCTCACTACCAGAACCTTCAGTGTTCTTTTAGCCCTTTTCCTTTGGGGTAAAGGCAACTCAGCTGGTTCAATGCCAAGTTTTTCGCTTTGAAGACTGGTGAGAGGATGAGGTAGGCGGAATTGCGAAGTCTCACTGCCTTGAGATACTTCAGATCTCTGAGGTGATATGGAGAAGCCTTGAAGTTTCTGGATGATAGACTGAAATTCAGGGGACTCCGGACTTAAACGTTCTGAAGTATGGTGGGGTTGAGTAGTGGTAGTTGATCCCTCTTCTTCTCGTTTGGAAACTGGTATTTTAGAATGCAAATGGGAGTTCCGAGGTGAGGTGGAGGGTTATCTACTCTGAGAATGGTATGTAGGTTTTGATTTACTTTCCATTCATAGTTGATGCCCTCCTTCTAGTGCCAAAAATGTTGATGCCCTGAAAATTGTTACATCAACATCGGGGGATAACCACCCGATCCGGACCTTAATACAACTCCTTTTCCATTTGGGATGGTGGCTTCGACTGGATATAATGGGACCAGTTTCCTAGTAATGAATAAAAGGGGGTCGATGAATGATTTGTTTTATAATAAGTGATAATAAATGGAGGACTTACTCTATGAGCGAAGACGTAAATGACTATTTTATCCCGGGAAGCTTCTATTCTTAAGTGCAACGTTTAGTGATCTGTGTTCACTGATAGGCATATAGACGACACTATTCAATAAACAAAGACATTCATTTAAATGATAATTGCTTTGTTCAAATAGTTGAACGAAGTAATTGATAAAACATTGTTACACTTCTCTTTTTTATATTACTGATACATGCATGATTAGAAGAATAGCAAACTGTAAACATAAAATAGTGGAAAGTATAAAGTCTATTGTTAAAACACATTCACATATCAATAATAGCAAGAATGATCAAACAACAATTCACATAAAAAGAATAAATTCAGACATATATAATAGTGCCATATGAGCTGCAAATCATTCCCAACGTCAATCGCAATTTGAATTCCTTCTTTCGACTCAGAAATACTTTTAAATAAAGGCAGTAGTGCACATCGACATAAAAGCTTTGTTATCAAAATTTGGAAAGATTGGTCCAGTTTTCATAAAAGAATATGCCTGAAGTACAATAGTGCAACTTTAGGTTTAAGTCATATACAAAAACTTACGACCCCTTCTAAATACATGAAAGGGTCTATAAATACTAAACTAATCTAACAAACTACAAAATTAAAATGCTACTAAATTGGTATAGCCCGATCTTGAATATCTCCCCACAACAATCTGGTAATCGGTAGCATGATTCATCACTCTGGCTATTTGCCTTTTGTCCTAAGTTGACATATTGCCAGCATTGGTTCCACTTCTTGAGGGCGGCTGAGACGAGAATTGATTTGAGCAGCATAGGTGGCATCATGTATATCAGGAATGATACACCCAATTGCATCCGTTAGGCATTTGAGGGCGGCTCTCTGGCTGTATGGTTTTACTAGGAACAACCAATAGGTGTCCCAAGTTAAACTTTTAATTCTTGAGATCAATCTCCCATTCTTTTCTAAATCAAATTGTTCGTAGATAATCTGCATCTAGAAACCTCTCTCTCTGCTTTCATTAATTGGGACTGCCACTCCATGAATAGACTTTCTTTATGGGATTCTAAAATTTTAGGCAAGTTTGCTGCCTGTCCCTCATTAGTGTCCTGCCAAGTAAGAAAATTTGTTAAAGTCTCATCGGCTTGCTCTAAATCCTACCTGGCATCAACTGATTTGTCTATTATAGATGTTTTTATGTCGCACAGAGGTTCAACTTGGGAAATTTCATGACACAACAATCTTATTTGTGTTATTAGTGCCTTATTAATCTGTATTGCCTTTGCTCTGAAATCGGCAGGCTGGGGAAGTCTCTTGAACTTATCTACTTGAGCTGATAATTGAGCAATTTGCTCATATTTTGTCTTTACCATGTGTTCATTCATTGCCTTCAATTTTGCTAATGCCTCCGATAATTCTTTCTGTCTCTGAATCGCTCTCGAATCTGCCCTTTGTTTCTCTTCATGCAACTGTTTGTTGAGTTGGTTATTTAACTGTTGCTGCGTGGACAGTTGTTGTTGTAGTTGTTCTGCCTTCTGCTGTGCCTCCGATAGTTGTGTTTGTAGTGAAGCGATCACCTAATCCTTTTCTTTCAACAAATTTCTTACCTCCAATGCCTTATCCATGGTGGTTGCCGAATAGGCACCAACATATTGGGACAACTTTGTCAGGTCATCGGAGGGGTCGAATTCTTCCTTCCACACCACATTGGTTGTTACTGTTTGTTCAGGGAACAGGGAAGGTTGATCAATCCTTCTCCTTTTCCCCTGTCGCTTTATTATAGCCCTGTGTTTTGCGCTATAGAAAACATCCAACGGAGGAATATCCTCCACCTGCAAAATAATTTGATCCGCAGGATCCTTGGGAATTATCTCCACTTCTGTAGTCGGGGGTAGACTTCAGATTCCTTTGCTTGGAACCTCTTTTGATGTTGTATCCTGTGTATCGGCCGCTTTGGATGTATCGACATCCATTGAGCCCTCAAGATTGCTTATAATTGAATTAAATTGTTGCCATTCCTGGAGCAATCTTGGGTCAATTTGAGTGTCGACACTCACCTCCTTGCTACTCTGCTCCTGCTTCTTTTTCTGTTCTAACCTCCGAATTTCCTCCTGCTCTCTTCTTTAGACTTCTTCAAAGATTTCGGATGTAGCAGAAGGTTCATTCGTAAGCTTCTGCTCAGGCTCGCTTGATTATATCATCGGGGCAGTGGCTAACAAATCTAGAGGCAGAGTTTGCAACCTCTGCTCTCTAAGTTTGTTAAATTCAACTAACCCGTCATCATGGTATCTCATTTTAGCTATCTGTTGCACCTGAAATATTGACTCGGTTGAGGAGAACAGGTCATCAAACTCATCTTCTTTATGTTCAAATTTAGTGAGTTTGGCCTGGTCTAGAACATTATAGACGACTTTTTTCGGATCAAAACGTCTATTAGGCAAAGTGGCGAGACTTAATATATTAATATTTTCTACCTCTTTCTCTGCATGTTTATAATCATGTAGGGTATAGATGCCACACCTTAGAGGAAAAGGAGGTCAAACTTGCTCCTTTGAATTCTTGAGAGTCTTTGTAGTTGATGCGGTTGTAAGCTGATATGCTATCTCTCGAGCTAATAGTTTTTTTGGTATATACAAGGGGAGGATATGAGGCCTAGCCTGACTGCCGAAAACTATTACATAAGTGAATTTTTCTTCTCCAAACCAAGTTCCTAAGGCTGTCAAGTCAATCTCTGCTTGAGAGGAGATCTTAGGAGCAGGTCTATCAAAAATTGCATAGTAAATAGGTAGCATGAATCCATTGCAGAGTTGATATAAGTGGTGTTTATAATGAGCTTTCCATAATTTCTAGTGGTAGATATGAATGGGCATAGGGTCCTGTGGAGTCCATCTCCACCCTAACACAGGAAACTCAGAATTAAAACAGAGGGTGTCTAAAATGTAGGCACTAAAGTAAAATGGAGGGATGAACCTATTAGTAACACGAGATTTGTTTCTGAAGTCAAGAATCGCTGTAGCTAACTTATTCGATAATATATTCCCCCAATCCACGATTTCACTATTACATGTTTCTTCCATCAAAGGTACCATCTCTATGGAAAATTTTTAAGAATCATGCAATCCCCACATTCGACACATCATGGCTCCAGCATAACAATAAGGAGAACATAAGGAATCAATGGAGTACTTACCCGAAGACTCATGTTTGTGTTTCCTCGGGTTCTGTCTCCATTCCCGTATAGGCTCTGACTTAGTTTCATTTTCATCTCTAAACTTCTCCAAGAATGCTTTATTATACTTCTTCTCTGGTTTGGGAAAACGGTACATTTGTCTCAAATCATTGGGCTGAAACGAACCGAATACTCTCCCATCAACAGTGCAGAATGTTCTGTTCGTAATTGGAATTTCTTCAATGGCCCATCTCACCACATCTATATATGGAATAATTTTCTCTCGAGCCACTATCCTGTGCAGGTAGGAATCAGCCAAATCTTTTAGAGTAGCATCAGACTTCTGGCTCGAGCCTGTTGTAGCTTGTATCGATGTTTGCTGAGGTTCCTCGGCCTCAACCAGGTTGTAAATGCTCTGCCAAGTAGCATTGCCGAGGCCGAGACATGTGGTATCTGAGATTAATCCCTTTTTGCTTGGTCCAAGATCGGTGGCATGTTGTCCTGTTACAGCAGAAGCTGCAGTTGTTCCAGGTTTCTTAGATTTCTTCCCCATTTGGTCTGAATTCGCTACTAAGGAAAAGCTCTGCACAAGAGATAAAATGAACGTAATGCGGAGAATAGATGGCGAAAACCAAGTATGGAGGAATTGTGCCAATCAATGAATAATGGAAGATTATCATAAGGCTCCCACGGATACAATCTCTGAAGGGATTTAGGCATATCTGCTCCATTAATTGGCCGTTTAAACCTGTCAATCATTTAAATGCTCATTATATTCTTTATTTGCCGAATAAACGTTTAAGCATGGATTTGATTTTTTGGCGGTTGGATGCAAGTGAATCACTATCGGGAAGAGAAAAGGCTTTTAATAATAATTAATATAATATACCGAAGCCATATCAATCCTTTTCGAAAGTTGCGCTTGGCTTTATCGCAATCGGCGATCGGAGGAAGCCTTGGGCAGTTTTATTTAAGTTATTGTGGAATCCCCGATCGCCGATAGCGATATCGCTTAACTCGCATCGGGAGCTTTAAGGGGAAGAGTTTCATTATATTCATATCACATTCCCCGATTGTTGATAGTGATATCGCATCAGAGCAAGGAGAGGGGCCTTTTGTTGTTTGTTTTCCCGATAACCGATGGTTACTCACGCTTGTCGCATCGGGGAGAATCAATGGGTCTTTGTTATGCATCCTTTGTTATTGCGATATGCGATCTTGCGATCACTTTATCGCAATAATAAAGAATTATTCATTTTATTATAAGACCGATTATTTATTAACTAAAAAAGGGTTTTATAATGTTTCGCTTGTTTCCAGACCTTTAGAGGAATGATAAGTTAATACCAATTTAATCTAAAAGGGACCCATTTCATATTATAGTTTTCTAAAGTAAAATTTTATGAAATGGGGGGTTGTTGTATAGCACAACACAACCC
This sequence comes from Pinus taeda, assembly GCA_000404065.3. Lineage (NCBI taxonomy): Eukaryota > Viridiplantae > Streptophyta > Pinopsida > Pinales > Pinaceae > Pinus > Pinus taeda. Next base: position 51,745 of record APFE031265518.1, read on the forward strand.
AACGAACTTTTCTTTGAATTCTTCACCCACCAAATGTATTTAGGAACTAGAACTCATCATTCGCCCAACATAGGGGAATCGTGGAGGAATTTTTAATATTCCCTTGGAGCTAATTTTTGACAGTGGCAGAATCATGGCAACTTTATACTCAAATTACTCATAATTTTTCGCGAGGAGTCTAATGGTGTAATATTTCTCCTCGTTTGAGCAACATAATTTCAGTCAATCTGCGGAAAATAATCTTTGTGGAATCTTGAAGAAACTAGAAGATTCCCTTAAGGCATGAAAATGTCAGCTTCAAAACTAGATCGACTTTATACTCATTCTTCTCAGGTTTTTGCAAGGAACGTGATGATGTGATCAATTCATTCATCTGAGCAACCAAATTTCAATTATCCCGCAAAAGAGAATGTTTGGGGAATATATGAGATTCTAAGGGAGCCCAAATTTAACCAAGTGAGAAAGAGGTCAAGTTTGCAGTCAGATTTCACGATTTTTTGCCAGGAATTCAACTGTGCAGTTCGTTTCTTTAGCAGAGGTGTGCATTTTCAGGCCATCCCCGGATGTAGAGGTATAAGATGCACTAAGGTCATGTATTCCTTTTCTTTTTGTTGAGATGATGCTGTTATAGATCTGATATGAAAATATAAGACAATGCAAATAAACCCATGAAATAACAAGATCTGAATATAGAAATGCTTCACTTTATTAATCAAATCCTTAAGGTAGGGAAATACCATACATTCACTCCTTAAGGATGGAGAACACTCCACAAGCCATATCCCTGTTCATACAATATTCCTTGACATCTCTCAATGGGGAGTCTCTAGCCTCTATATAGGCCTCATGCATACAATACCATGGGTTATTACCATGGTTCCCTCAATACCATCTATCTAATACCATGGGATTATTACATTATTGCTAACTACTTGTGGTCCTTTACATGATACAGGTTAACTACCTTATTTATTACTATGGCCCATCCCATTATTACATTATTTCCTTGGGTTCCTCCCTTTGTACCCCATATTATCCCCCTTAGTTATACTACATTCCAACCCCCTTAACATGTTTCGTCCCTGAAACATGGGAAGAGAACAAATAATAAGATCTACTCAAAAGAGTAGTCCACTGGTACCATGCACGTGCATCTAGCCATCCCAAAGAAATGCGAGCTCTCGATCTAGCTAGTGCTTTGCTCACTTGAAATGGAGGTTGACCCTGGCGACTCTTCTGTGTTGATGTGTAGTAGGTGGATCGTCGCTCCCTCTCTGTCTGTTATGTAGGGGTTGTTGTCCCTGTGGTTAATTCTTTGCCATCTTGTTGGTTGTTTTCTTGCGGGGTGATGTGGGTGGTGATATGCTGAGGTGTTAACCAACGGTGTATCTTTCTTTAATTCACCACCTAATGGAGCTTGATTGGTATCTGTTACATGTTGTGGTGCCTGCTGTTGTTTCTTATATTCCAATATTACTTCAACCACTGAGTCCTCATCTGATGTAACATTTTCTGCTTCAGCCTTCTTGGACTGTACCTGTTTTTCTAGTACTTGGTTTGATGTTTGTGTTTGGTTGTCGACCATCAATGACTTATCATATGATATGTCAATCCATGGAACATCTTCTGCTTCAGCCTCATTGGACTCTACCTGTTTATTGATGGAAATATCTTGTAATGTAATTTTCTTCTTTTTATACCAGAGCTTCAGAAATTTCTTCTGCACATTAAAATTTATAGTACTCACCGATTCCATCCAAGGGTATTTGAAAACATCATCCTCATTAGCCATATCTGAAGTATAAAAATCAGAATGCAATACATACTTGTCCATAGAAATATTCAAATCTTTATAAACTTGGACATCCTCATTATCAAACTATGTGGTTTCAACGTGTTTTGCTGGAACTTGCAATCTTTTTGCCAAATTAACACTTATAAGATTTTGCTTGCAACTAGGATTTATAGACACAACGATCTTCTCCTTCTGAATCAATCCATGAACCTGCAATAAGGATATACTAGCAGAAAATAACCCTTTAGGTTTCTTGGTTTCCTTCTTTCCTGTACAAATAAAATCTTTGCTAGGTTTTGTGGTTCTCTTCTTTCTAGTATGAAACCATTCATCCAAAAGTAGTTCTTTTATTACATCAACATTACATAACTTCAGAAACTCACTGTCAAGTGATTGCCACCACATAGCGGCGTCATTTCTTAAATAAGACCCTATTTTGTCCTTCCAACACCCTGGACGGTCCAACTTATTATATGCTATAAAATTTTCAATAGAAGTCCAATCATATTGTCTTTTAAAAGACTTACTGTTATAAGCCATGAAGAGGGTTTGTAAAACAAATCGCTTACTTGGCGAAAATTTGAAATGGCCACAATTCCGCTAATATTGCTTAGAACCTCTATTATGACCTATTTTCGAAAATGGAACAACCATTCTGCATCTTCCCATGTGGTAGAAATTTTGATCTAAGCACTGCTGATTTTAGATCATCGATATCTCCCTCATCTGGACTTCGATTCGACTGCTTTTTTTTTGAATTTCTGTATTTTTTCACAAAAAGTCTAGATCTGCAATTAGAATCTGCAGATTTTGCATCAGAACGTATATATCTGCTCCGCAAACTCACCGCCCTGAAAAACGTCTGCAACCCAACTGATTTTTAGATCAGCAAGATCTCCCTCATCCAGACTCTGATTTGGCTATTTTTTTTTTGAAATTGGGTATTTTTTTACAAACAATCCAGATCTGCAATTAGACTTTGTATATTTTGCACCAAAACGTACATATTTGATCTGCAAACTCACCACACGGAAAAATGTCTGCAACAACACTGATTTTTAAATCAACGAGATCTCCTTCATCCGGACTCCAATTCGACTAATTTTTTTCTTCAAATTGAGTATTTTTTCGTTAGCAAATCAAATCTGCAATTATATTATGCATATTTTGCACTAGAATATACAGATATGATCTGCAAACTCGCCGCCCAAAAAATTCCTACAAAAAATTAAAAAAAATTCTCTGCTTTGCCCAAGAAAGTGCTCTGGTACCACTTGTTATAGATCTGATATGAAAATATAAGACAATGAAAATAAACCCAACAAATAACAAGATCTTAATAAATATAGAAATGATTCTTTATTGATCAAACCCTTAAGGTAGGACAACACCATACATTCACTCCTTAGGGAAGGAGAACACTCCACAAGCCATATGCCCGTTCATACAATATTCCTTGACATCTCTCAATGGGGAGTCTCTAGCCTCTATATAGGTCTCATACATACAATACCATGGGTCATTACCATGGTTCCCTCAATACCATCTGTCTAATACCATGGGCTTATTACATTATTGCTAACTATTTGTGGTCCCTTACATGATACGGGTTAACCACTTTATTTTATGGCCCATCCCATTATTACATTATTCCCTTGGGTACCTCCTTTTGTACCCCATATTATCCCCCCTAGGTATACTACAGATGCTTTGATGTTGAGATCCTTGTTTCCTACAATTTTGGAGGATCCTTGTATGCCACTTCATGTGAGAGTTTGGTGACTTTTCATGCTGATGGAGAGATTTTATGACTGAGAGTTCTCATAGAATAGCATCTTGTGGAGAGACATGTCACTTTAGTTGAGGGAGTTCTTCCTTGCATTGATAAAGAACACATCCTGTATTCATCATCATCTTGCAACAATTAATGAAGTGACCTCCCCACTCTTGACACCGAACCTAGAGACGTAACCCACATTGGGCGAACTCCATTATCAACTTGTGTGTGTTCCTTTATTTGATGGTTTTCATTGTGTTTCCTCTTATTTAAAGTTTTCACATGTGGTTTTTCATACTCTTTCACATGCAATTCTCCTAACATCACGAAAGTAAAAGATTTTGGTTAATTCCGGTAGTTGAGAGAATCCATATTAGTTGTTATCGGAAACTCCTGTTTTGCGAAAGTTGAATGTTGCCTTTGGTTCATATGCATTGAAGGGAGCATCATACAATTCATTATGCATGGAATGTTGCATGTAGTTCTCAATGGAGTTTGGTGCATGGCTGCATGTTGGTAGTTTTTAAGGTGATCGTGTAATGGTAATCTATTCCCTTTGTGCGCTGAAATTTTATAAATAGCAATGCTTATGCATTGATTGCAACGTCAGTAAATGAAGAGGCGAGTCGTCATATTTCACCATTTTCAAATGATTTTGAAGCCTTAAAGAAGTTGAAGGAATTATATGACTCACACTTTAAACTTGAAGTTTTTCAATTGATGATCAAGTTGTTCAATCTTGAGTTGAAAAATAATGACCCTCTTGCCTTAGAATCATAAATAAGATCCATTATGCATGACATAAAATACATTGGTGTTGAAATAAATGTCCTCTCATAGTCTATGTAAAGGTACTATATCCCACTTATTTATCTTGTGTCATTGCAAGCAAGTGACAAAATTAAGGAGATTTATTTTAAATCCCTTGAGAAGAATTTCGCTAAAAGAGGGAAGGATTTTGGGAAGAAGAAAACTCTTAAGTCTTCTGAAGAAGATGTGTTTCTTACACAAAAAGAGAAGAATCATGTGCAAGATTCTTCTAGAGGAAGAGGTGGCCAAAGAAAAAGGAAGAATTTTAGAGGCAAGGGGCAAACATTTCCAAGGAGAAAAGTCTAATCTTCATTGCATATGGTGTAATATAAATGGACATGATGCTTCCACATATAAGCTTTCTTGGGATCGAATCGAGTAGGAAAGAAATGAAGAAAAAATTAAAACACGTAGTAAAGGGAAAGGAAAATCACCCAAGTTCGCTCATTATGTTGTGGCACATTGCGATGTTGGAGTAACTGAAAACTTATTCAATGCTTCACTTGCTTCATGGAAATATGATTGGTTGTTTGATTAATGAGAAACTTGCCACATGAATTTCAGAAGAGATTTCTTTGAAAAATTCACTGACAATGTTGATGGAGCAGTCTACTTTGCAGAGAAGTCAAAACTCAATCTATCAGGTTTTGGCACCATTAGGCTCAAATTACCTCGTCTTCTAGACTTTCTTCTGCATGATGTTCTATACCTCCTGGAGTTGAAGATAAACTTGTTGTCTTTGGTCCACATCTTCCAACAAGGAAACTCCATTCACATATTTTATGGAAAGGTTAAGGTCAAAAAATCATCATATCACTCACTTGTCATGACTATGATGGAAGAAGAGAGACTTTTGAAGCTACAATGAATCTCTGCTTGTGCTCAAAACTTTTCATATAGTTCTCACTATAATGAAGATACACTTCCATCAAGTCTTTTATGGCATGCTAGATTTGGGCACTTCAACTATGAAAACCTTCATTTGTTGAAGAAAAATGGTTTTACTAGTTTTCCTACAATTCCTAGGAAACTTAAGCAATGTGATGCTTGTATCTTAGGAAAACACAACAAACAATATTTTCATGATTCTCATTCCAAATCACATAGAAAACTTGAACTCATTCATTTTAATTTATGTGGCCCAATGCCCGTTCCTTTTGCAAATGGTAATAAATATGTGATAACATTTATTGATGACTACACCAAAATGTGTTGGGGTTTATTGGTTGAGGAACAAATTTGAAACTTTTGAAACATTCAAGAACTTTCATGTAGGATTGAAAATGATGCACAAGCTCATATTGGCTCTATTCGTATTGATAATGGAAAATAATATATTTCAAATGAATTTGGAACCTATCTTCGCCAACATGGGATCAAACATCAAACAACCGTGCCTTATAATCCCCAACATAACAATGTAGCTGAAAGAATGAACAAGACAATCTTAAATGTGGTACATTCAATGATTGTTTTTCAAGAATGTTAAGATGATGTTTTGGGTTGATGTGGTTCTATGTGCTGTGTATATAAGGGATTAAGTGTCCATCTCATGCTATAAAAAAAGATTCCCTACAAAATGGAATGGACATCTAGTTGATCTTTTGATGATAGGGAAAAATGAGAACTACATTGCATCCATAAAAAAATAGTGCGGAAAGGTTTTGAAATGACAACTTCAGGCTATGTTCACTATTATCTTAATACTAAAGTAACCCAACATCCAAAGTTTATATTCCTCTATCATAATAAGTACATTGGAGATCTGTTGAACAAGCTTGGCATGGATGAGTGCAATCCTTTGACTAATCCAATGGAACATAATTTAAAGCTCACATCCACTGAAGGAAAAGAATTTGAGGATGCAACAAATTTTAGACAACTTGTAGGAAGTCTCAACTACTTGACTACTACCAGACCAAACATTTCATTTTCTCTTGGAATCCTCTCTAGTTTTATGCATAAGCCTTGCGAGGGTCATTGATCTACTACAAAAGGAGTTCTAAAGTATTTGAAGGGAACTTAAGACTTTGGAATCAAGTATACACAGGTGGGTGATTTCAACTTGATTGGATACTTTGATATAGATTTCGATGGAGGTAAATAAATTGGAGTATCTACTCCAGGTTATGTTACCATCTGATTCAACATCATGTCGAGGCCAAAACAATCCATCTACGACATTGTTCCACAAATGAGAAGATTGCAAACATCTTCACCAAAGCGTTTGGAAGGGAAACGTTTGAAATATTCAGAATGATGCTTGGACTCACCAACATCCCTTCAGATTATGGGGGTGTTTAGACCTAATATTTGGGATTAGAAAAACTTATGTAAATAAAAAAATAAAGGAAGTTGGAAGATGAAGAGATATTGGAGATGAAACCCAATAGTCTCTCTCTCCTTGTATATATCCATATTCTCTTTTAATGAAAAACATAATTACATTGGTGGAGTTACTCCTAGCCTGACAAATACTTCGATACATAAAAACTGTTTTTCCGATGTTCATCCTAGTTTCATACTTTGCATTGCAACTCTCTTAAGAGAACATGAAGTTACCTTGAAATTTGAACTAGTCAAGTGCTGCCCATATTCAAACTCTGTCTTTGCCACCAGAATTTTTACAATTATAACCATGGAGAAGCCAAGACACTGAAACATGAATAGAACCATAAAATGCTATTAATGATCATACTCAAAGATCAATTAATCACAACGTTTATTTTTCTTCATGAGTTCTTATTCATACTCAAGCCCACAAATCATAATGCTATGAGATATTTCAAACCAGAAAATATGTCAACGATGTTGCATCCAATCTTGCGTTATATATATATATATAATATATATATATATATATATTATTGTTGTTGTTGTTGAACATGCATGACGAGGATGTCTTAAACCCAAAACAACGTTCTACCATATATGTGTATTTTAGACTTGTGACCTTCAACTGATGACATCCTCATAATCTTGACCAGTTATATTATAACACAACCGCTGACCATAATCAAGATTGAAACTTCATTATGAAACTTTGTATATCAAACATAACTCTTCAGCTTGTCTGGAACTCAAATCTCAAACTAGAACACAAAACTTTGTATTATTTGTAATTTCCTTGGCACTCTTTATGAGGGAAAAAAAGAAATTTCTTTGTTTTGGCCTCAAATCCCTCTAGTTCCAGAATGTATTTCTTCACATGTTCTTGAAGCTTGCTTTCTTCATTTTCTGTTGCTTACCCACATCTTTGACAAAGATTATCACCAAACTTGTTGGTACTTCATAATTTGATACTTAGATGTATCAAATGATTGTTATCCAATTACAAGACTAATGTAAACTCATTTTCATTTTCTTTTTCAACTCGAGTTATCTATTCAATACAACACTTATCTTAAATGAAAAATGAAACCTTTATTTGTGTTTCCAAAAAATACATCACTATTGACTATCCTTAATAAGATTGGGATGATCTTCTTTACTAGAGGAGGCTTTTTCAAGTCACTTTGACGACTGCTCTTTCACCAGGCTTGTTGGGCAATTTAATTGCTTAAATTGCTTTCTTTACATTATCAACTAGGGATACTCGTAAGCTTGTGTTGATGCCAACAAAATCAATGTAGGAGTAGGCAACTAACTCTATGTCTAACTAAATGATTTTTTGATTCAATATAATATGCAAGGGAAGAGGCTCCTAATTGAGGAGGTCCTGACTATCCTTCCCTACAATATTATAGATTGAAAAGAAATCATTTATTACAAAAAACTTGAAATAAAGACAAGAGAATAAATTTTAATTGTTATTCAAATTCCAATAGAGAGAGAGACTAACTTAGTCCCTTGATTGTCCCCTCATATACTGATCCAAACTAAACTAAGATTCATTCATAAGCATAAGAAATGAAATAACTTGAAACTTAAAAGCAAAAGAATGAATTTCAATTATCATGCAAATCAAATAGAGAGAGAGCCTAACTTAGACCCATGTTTTTCCCCTCATATGTTGATAAGATTTTAATTTAAAACCCATTCATCCATCACAAACAAATCCTCAAACATCTAGGAAATTAAATGAAACAAGATCTATTATGAAATAAAATGTTTCTTTGATCCCTTTAGAGTGAGCTCAATTCTCTTAAGAACAAAGTGACAAGCTATTCCATATACTACATTAAGACAATTTATATCTAAAACTATAAAATGGAAATTTATGTAAAATGAAGCTTTATTCTATTCCATCATAAGTTGGATACATGCTCCAAGAGTCCTCCCTTTTGGAATGGAGGAGGTGCTCCTATTTATACAAAAATTTAAGCAACTAACTCATTAATGGGGATCCACTAATCCCTCATATGGTTACAACCAATATGAGACACATATTCCTTTATCCATGATTTTTCTCCATTAGATATGCTTGACCCCTATCCCAAATCTCCTTCAAATCTTCAAGAGAATTCGAATTTGAGTCTTGAAGGCCACATAAAAGTATCTTGGAACCTTCCAAATCACCTACACATGTCACCAAACTCATTCCACCTTTAGGTATAAGCAAAAACATGTTATTTTTCTAACATTTAATCATAAATTCACTTTAAATACTTGAAATTGATAACTTTGGAAAATGAAAATATAGACCCATATGGTAATGGAAATATAGGGTTATCTATTGATAATGGGATGAAATGAGGTGACAAAATGAGGATAAAGGTGAAAATGGAGTGAAAATGTATGCTAATTTGGCGGCCCAACAAGGCTCTGATACCATGTTGAATTTTTCTTATAAAAAATGATATTCTAATCTTGATAATTACTTCTAATGATTTATATTCTCACGTTGTCTTGCTAAACTTATATCATTAAGCAATTATATATAGAAAATCTCAACAATAGAACGATGATAAAAATAGGATCATAAAGAGACAACCAGACACAGGAGACACAAATTTAACCCGGGAAAACCAAACAAACTTTTCTTTTAAGGATAATTCAATGTTCAACAAAAGCTTACAATAATAAATATTTTCTAGAAATCGATGCCAATTCTCAAGCCCAACTACCAGTCAAACTTGGTCAATATTATACCAAATTGTAATTGTTGGTCAAATTCTTCAAGACAAAGAAGTAAATGTTGGTCAATATTGGTCAATGTTGGTCTACAGACATAATTTCGGTCAATAAAGGTTCGTACTTGCGGTCAAGGTCCTAAGCTAAACTCGACCTGCGTTCAACATCCTGAGGTTAAATATGAGTTGTAGTTAATTCAGTCAACAATCAAACTTGGTCCAAATTCAAAGAAATCAAACTCTGGTCAACTCAGACAAATTTGGTCTTCTCTCTCTCTATCCACACGTGCAACAATATTAGATAAGATATTCATTGTTAATTGATAAGATGATGAAAATGAATGTCTTTGAAATGTATTTAGATTGGTCAAATGGGTGCCCTTTTGACCAAGGTCACCTCCTCCTAATGGCAGAGTCGACTTGGATTTTTGAAGCCTACATGAACCTTTTGAATATAAATTTTTATTTCAATATAATTCCTTTTTATTGATTTGAAAGGCTCCTTGGCATGCAAGAATACCTCTTGATGCTACAAAAATAAACATAATATCCCTCCGGCCTAACTGTTAGGGTTCTCTGTTATAACAAATGTCAATTTCCACCATATTATCTTTGGAGTCCATGACTTCCCAAAGAGTGTCTGTCCCACTAGTTGTTGAGTTTTTCTAGTTATGGTTAGTGTTCATAATTTACATTTTAGCCCTTGTAATGTATAAATATTTTGTAAGAAATGTTCTTCATGTAATTTTTATCTTTTAGCCCTTGGAATAAGTTATATATTGCTGAAAATGCAACAAGATGATGGAGCTTAGTGAAAAGAAGTCGCCTTCACTAAGTGGGCCCGCAGGCTATTTTTGGCGCAAAGTCTATTTTTAGACATATGGATCATGGTCTATGAGTTGAAGGATGCTATTTATGGATGATTGGTCATGTTGGTAAAAATAGATGGAACTCTATTTTTAGACATATGGGCGGAGTCTATTTTTAGACTGCCAGTCTAAAAATAGAACAGTCGAATATTATTAGCTCTTAATAATATT
>APFE031265518.1:72821-85593 GCA_000404065.3 Pinus taeda
ATCTCATCTATTCTCAACTTGGATTGCGCAGTAGAGGCAGGCAAACAGTGGAGGAGATTTGAACCCGTGACTTGTTCAGATCTGAGCTAGTTTGTGTGTAGCATGTGGAGATAGTACTAAGTACTTGTGAGGAGTATTGTACTATATATTGTTACATGTTATCTATCATTATAATATATAGATAGTTGGGGGTTTTCAGCTATATGCTTTCCCCATTACATACTGTGTTGATATGTGTGATTGATGTATCAATGTGCATATGCGATTGTTTTTTAATTCTGCAAATTGATGATCAATGGTAGAGGAGGTTATGTATTATGCATGCATTCCGCAAATAGTGTATAATCAGGATAATCTCTGTGAATAAGTGTTATATTATTCAAATTTCTACATATATGACATGTTCTTCATGCCAGGTTTAAAATATAATTTTTTGTAATTTTAAATTTGAATTTTTGGTTCCAAGATAGTCAAGTCGGCCCTAGTGAAGAGACACAATCATTTGTGAAGGCATAACACTACATAACAACATTCAACATCCTCCACAAAGGCACCATTCAACCTCTCACAAGCAAGACAATTTTTAGGCATCCAAGAGAAGGACGAAAAGAAGGGCGAAATAATATTTCTCTCTCTCTAACTCACATCTCTCTCTCTCTCTCCCTCTCTCTCTAACTCACACATTTGTTTTTGGGCAGTTTTCTGGGCGGGTTGAATTTCTACACAGATTGGGAGGTCAAATTTTTGCGTTTTTGGATAGTTTCTGGGATGCCAAATTTTGGCCTAGCGCAGATCATATCAGGCCAAGTTGCATGGAGGATTGGAGGCTTGAATTGAGGGTAATCGACCAGGTTTGACCATAGCTTGGTGTATTTCATAGTTGAATAGATGCGTTAGATGTATCTCTTGTTGAACTAAAGAATTTCTCTCAAGAGAAGGTTGTTGGATTCCCCCCTCAAGTGGGTTTTCCCAGGGTGAATCTTGTGTTCTCTTTGTGCATTGTGATTTCTACTGTCCTTATGGTTTTATGGTTTAATTTATAAAGTATAATTTCTTAATGATACACTAGAATTGTTAAAAGAAAATCTATATCGTTTGAAGTAAGTATCAGTATTTCAGAGATATTGTGCTTGTATATGTCGCCCTTGAAAACTCAACATGGTTCCAGAGCTTCGGCGATAAAAGAAGGAATTGAGATCACTTTTGAAGAACCTTTGGTAAGAGATCACTCTTAAGGAATACCTATATATACAACCTATTTGCTTGTTTATGACTATGGGTTCCCATATGAAGGAAGAAAACAAATTAGGAGCTACAAAGTTTAGGGCTTGGAAAACAAGGATTGATCTTCTTCTTGGAAAGGAAGATCTCTTAGGTATCGTGAAGGGAAAGGTCACTAAACCAAAAAAAGATGAATATAAATCAAAATTTGAGAAATATGATATTACAACTAGAAGTATCATTGTAGATTCAATCATAGATCATTTTGTACAATTTACTTGAAATTCTGCCACTGTTATGATGAACAATCTAAAACAACTTCGATTCACCAAGACACTAAATTTCTCTAATTTAAAATTGCAGTGGAATAGAACTAGAAATAAAAACAAAATCACACAAAATTAAACAAACCTATTTTTCTTGGGAAACCCTCTATTCGCTGTAGAATTTTATTGAGAGAATTTGAGCAATTTCTCTCTTACAAGGAAATATAGCTTCACTAGAAAACACACTAATTCTCCTTGCTTAGACTAAGCTTGAAACACCCTGCACATAACACTGATCCAACTCTTTCCTTGAGTTGTTTCTCCTTATGTTCTAGTGCTAGAAATCTCCTATTTTGTAGTGCATAATAGGTTCTTATCTTTTAGGAATTTACTCCTAAATCCCAACACAAACAAATAAGGAAATTCTCTCTTCTAGTCTGCATACAGGCTTCTCCTTAATACACTCTCTTAGAAACAAGCTCTCTCTAACACACAACCTTGTGCATACAAGAATGATACAAGCTGTTCCTTCGTCCTCCTTTTATGCATTTCGATTGACATGTTATAACTAGCAAATACATTTTTAGAACCACAAGTTGAGTTTTACTTGTTAACTAAGTCAATTTTTAGTTCAACTCATCCCTGCTTCAATCAAACCTGAAGCTCATCAACTTGGTGTTTTCTAAATATGAACTCACACTTGGATAGCCATATAACTAAGCCTTTATATCTGTGCATGAACAAACTAATTCATCCACTTCATGAACTCGTAATTGAAAAAATGAAAACAAATCGAAGTCTCTATTGACTAAGGCAAAAGTCAAGAACATTCTCTCGCTACTATTTTTAACACTCCCTCTTAGTGAGGAAGGTGCTTCTGGAAGAACATTGTTCACCTAGATTTATCTCCAATACTACCACGTTCTCCGCTCTCCGCTACTTTAGCTGCTCTCTTGAACTATAAGACTTCCTTTCTTTCTTTAGTGGAATATGATCTGAATACCTACTCTTTCCAACCATGTTTTGCGAGTCTATCACTTTAGTCATAAGTTCCATGTACCCTGTGTACCTTTGTGGCTACTTCCTCTGGTTGAAGGTGATACTGGAAGATCCAACTCTCTCCCGATCTCCCTTAAAAAAATCCTTTGTCCACTTGGATTGAACTCTCCTATATTTGGATTCACCGACTGAGTGGTTTCCTCCATTCATCCTAGGCTATGGTCCTCATCATCCCACTGATTGAACCAACTACCAATTAGCCAAGATTCAAATTGAGATACTGGCCGAGACTCCATCTTGAGAGCTCTATCTCACTCTTACTCAACCATCACTTCTCTATTTTGAGAACTTCCTGCTTTTTCACTCAAGGTTGTACCTGCCTCTACCTGCAACTTGTAGAGATTCTTCATTCTCACACCTATCTAATTCTTACATCCATAAGCTAAGTATTGGAGGCAAGCCTTACCTCTGCTAAAGATGACATCATAACTCTTGTCCTTAAGGCTAGCTACTGAAACAAGATTTTGCTTTAGTCTTGGAACATATAGGGCATCTATGAGATGGAGAGGATTACGTGAATAACTCTAAAAACAAACAATACCAAATCCTCTAGTCACACACATGCCATCATCTCCTAGCTCAATATGAAACTGCATGCCCTTCTCCTTTAGGTCACTAAAATACTTCTTTTTCCTAGTCATGTGGAATGATGATCTTGAATCAATATACCATACATTGTTGTTTGTTGAGCTTCCCATGCAAGCAATAAATGAGAAGTATTTCTCGAACTGGGCAGAAAATGCATATACCTTCACTGATGCAACTACAAGATCCTTCTTGGACTCTTTCTTCAGATTAGGAAACTTAGTGGCATAGTTCCAAAACTCATGGAAATGAAAACACTTAATCTTTATTAGATCCTTCTTCTTCTTCTTACCCTTCTCACTAAACTCGACCTCTCCTTGGCCATTTTTTCCCTTGGATTTGCCCACAAGGGAAAGGTTTTCCTTGTCCTCTATATTTGTTGATCTACCATCTCTGATTCATCTCCCGATCTCTTCTTGAACACAACCAGTCCATAACCTTTCCCAACTAGGAGAATTTTCTTGGCCACTTAATACATCTTGGAAGCCATACCAAGACTTATGAATTCCTAGTAGAGAAAAACTCACTAGGTCACTCTCTGGTGCAATCACACCCACTCTGCCTAGCTCATCTCGAGCCAGAGTGAACTTATAAATATATGTGGTGATGGGCTCATATTTTCTCATATGGATACTTCTTCGCTTCTCTTTGAGAGCTAGCTCTTTGGCATCACTGGTCCCCTAAAACAGATCTAAGATGGCCTTAAGCATCTCATATGTTGTCTTCTTCTCATGGAGATGAGGAATGATATGGTCTCTAACCTAGTCTAGAATGATCCTCTTCACCTTGGTCATTCTTAGTATGTTGGGCCATTTGTTGGGCATATTGAGGTGGCGCAATCGCCTACTTGATAAAATCTCCCACCCCATTTTTTTCCAACAATATTGTGATCCTGTCCTTCCATGCATAGAAGTTTGATGCTCCCTCTAGAGTGTGATATGAACTCGGTCCTATGAATACCATATTTCTATCCAAAGGACTACTCTGTTCTTCAAAATATGCCCTCAATAAGAAACTCTACTCCACCAAAGTTAATGAACTTAGGGCTTGATCACGCTGCCCTCATACAATGAAAAATATACTCCTTTGTCACCTTACTTAGGGTTTTCCAATAAACCCAATCACAAATACTCCACTAAGGAAAGCTAATCTATGGCACTCAAAAGCAACAACTGCCATAGACTTCCTTGACCTGACCACATGTCTATACACCTTCCAAAATTTCGGTCAACTTCTTCAGGCCTGCGACCTATCTCTCTTCTTTTGAAGCACACCTTAAGAGACCCATTTCTACTCGTTGTCACCTGAGGCTACTAGGGCCTTCTTCTACATCTAAATAGGCCTTTTGGCCCTTCATGTACAAAACGACTAGGACCCTCAACCCTCTCCCTACAATAGATATTCTTAACCCTTCTTTTCTAGGATATGAGGTGTTATAGGCCTCTCCTAGGCCGCATTTTGGATTATAGAACCATGGTAGCTTCCTAACCAAACTCCCTACGTATTTATGTTGAAAATGGCAACAAGAAATGCTAAAAATAGAAGTGATAAAAATAGCACTGCTATAATTAGTAGTTCAGGTACCAGTGCTAGACTGAGAAACAAGGAATGAAAAATGGAAGTTCTAAAAATAACATTTCTATTTGTAGCAGTTCAAGATAGATTCCTATTTTAGTTAGTCCCTGAACTAAAATAGTGAAGAATAATTCGAATTTGATCTTAGTAGCTGTTTGTAAATTAATTAATTAATTCATCTTGAGTTAATTAGTTAAGGAAAATCAAACATGAAGTCTATGTGGGGACATGCAACAATTTCTCATTAATTGAGGAATTTATCCATCAGTTAAAGAGATAAGGATGAGTTGTAATATTGAGTTGAAATTAGTTGGCTCAGTCAATTGAGTCAAGTCTAGTTAGATTAATTCAGATAGTTGTTGAATTAATTGTGAGTTTAGTTAGTTAATGCTTGCATGCATGTAATTTCTGCACTTCAAATAATTGAATATTCTCTCATAAATAACTCATGCATGTCAGTTCAGATAGATATTAGAGACCCAGTTGAGATCAGAGGAGGGACAATGTACTCTCAGTTGGATGGATTTTTCCCATAAAGGAAACTCATCTATGCAGAAGGATTTATCTCCTTCAGGATTACGCAGTTATTACTAGGCCAAGTGAGCAGTGTGAGGTAGGAATTCACATGTGTGGAAGCATTGGACCCCAAGAAAAACTACGTAAGGAAATAGGAGGCTTGGAGGGTAGAGGAGAAGGTTTGTGAGAGGCCTTTGACTGTCTATGAGTAGCAGATGGATTATACTGAGAGTTGGTTGGCTTCCAAGCTAAGGCTTTATGTAATTTTGTGACTATTTTCCACTTGTATGATAATACAGAGATTGGGGTTTTAGGCTGAGGCTTTCCCCGGGTTATTTATTCTATGTTATGTGTGATTGATTTCTCATTCTCAGTTATATGTGTTCTCTTGATCTTTCTCAATTCGATTAAGCTTCCGGAAAGTGTTGTAGAAGTAGATCTTGTATTGTGTTTTAGTATATTGCATAATCTATTGATCTACAGTGGGAATTTCTACATGGTATCAGAGAAAAGGTGATCAAGGCGAAGAAAATTATACAAGAAGGGAGAAGTTCTATTTTTGTGGTTTTTGAATATAGAAATCGAGTTCTTATCACATCTCAATTTCACCAATGGCATTCAGTGGTTTAAGACTCGAGTATGCCCTTGATAGTAATTCAAATTATATAGCTTGGAAGGATCACATGGAGGCAGTATTAGAGGATAATGGTGTTGGCATTATGACACAAGTTTGGCACTATGACACAGGTGTTGTCCTTGATGGCAACTCACTCAGATGACAGATCACAAGTTCAGGCTCTCAGAATGAAGGAAAAAGAGCCATACACATTTTCCTCTTAACCAAGCCGCGTATACATGCGGGATCACCGATCAAAAGGCGCGTATGCATATGCACACACTTTCATGCAAGGAAAAGCACATACATGTGGGAAAACTTGCTTTTTAGTCCATGGTATTTAGTCCCTGGTATTTGGACCTATGGTTTTGGACCATGGTATTGCGTTCGAAGTGTTGAACCCAGGTATTGGGTCCCAAGTATTGGTTCTAAGTGGTTTTGGACCATGGTATCGAGTAAGGCCTAAGACTATAAAAGGGAAGGAGATCATCAGGAAAATTGGATTCACTGAAATATTGAATATCTTATGAAGAGCAAGATCTAGAATACTGGTCATGGTGCATAGCTGGATCTGAACCAAGGAGGAACCTGAGCGCTAGAAGAAGGACAAGTTCTATTGATGGGTCAAGATCTTAAGGCTTAAATAACGATATCTTTGTGTGATTTTGATCTTTTATATTTGGCGCATGACTTGATCTATAAATATGATAATTTGGGTATAACTGATGTCCGAAAATTTGAAAAGGGAAAATTGTCTTTTATAGATTTGTATGCAGGTTCGGCATAGAAAAGGCGCGTGTTCACGCTGGTTCAGTAATTGAAAACTGTGTATACACTGGTTTGCCTTAATATATAACCATATGCACATAGTTTCTTCATCTTGAAGTAGCATACGTCTCATAAAATATGTTTTAGCTACTTCTGTTTATTGCTGCAGTATTCTGGGTTCAGGATTGGTGTCTAGTTACTGTTACTGTATTCTGGTTACAGCATTCAGAGAAGTGATAGTTTGATTTAGTTTTGATTGGTGCAAAGGGGATGCAGATATATTTGATGTTTCATTGATCTTACTTATGGATCCAGTTTGAAAATTTATGAAACGCGGTCCCTGGAAGAAAAGAGAAGGTTGTAGCCTTCTGTAGGTTAGCACCTACGTACTAGTAAATCAGCTAGTAGAAGAGCTAAGGGGGTTTGTAGCTCCCTTCTAGGAGAAGCTGGAGAATGAGAGAAGGTTGTAGCCTTCTGCAGGTAAAAACCTGAGTACTTGTATAAGACTGCACCAGTATAGAAATGTTGTAAAAAGAAGTTTCTTATTAACAAGAAGATAGAGAAGCATTGCAGCAGGTGGTTTTCACCCACACTGGGTTTCCACCTTATATCTTGTGTTCATATGTGTGATTATATGTTCTTTTTACTGCACCTGTTTACTGTAATTATTGTTTATGAAGTTCAGATGCACTGATTAAAGATCAAATAGATTAATTAAATCTTAAGTTTACTGCATATACGCTAGTTGCTGTAGACACAGTTGCGTATATACGCTGGTTTCCATATCTGAAGTAGCGTATATCTAAGTTTGAAAATTAAAAGTAATTTGACTTAATAATACTGATTCACCCCCCCTCTCAGTATTATTTCCAACAATTGGTATCAGAGCAGGTCCTTCAGAAGAAGCTTGATCACTTGAATGAAGATCTATCATCATGAGCAACTATGAAAGGGAGGCATCCATCAGGCCACCAATCTTTGATGGGAGCAACTTGGTCTATTGGAAGGTAAGAACCACAAGGTATCTTCAATATCTTGGTGCAGAAGTTTGGGATATCGTGGAAGGAGGATACACATTCCCATCAGCAACTCCTATAGATACAACTGGTAAGAAGCAATATGAAACAAATGCAAAGGCTGTCAATACTCTATTGGGGAGTCTATCTCAATAAGAATTTGTCAAGGTTATGCAGCTCAAAACCGCCAAAGAAATATGGGACAAGATCATTCTAATCTATGAAGGAAATGATCAGGTAAAACATGCAAAACTACAATCTCTCAGAATTCAATATGAAACTCTTAGAATGCATAATGATGAAAGTGTGGCTAATTATTTCTTACGTATAGATGAGATTGTTAATCGCATGAAAAAATTGGGTGAAGAAATAAAAGAAGTTACTTTAGTTGAAAAAATTCTAAGATCTTTGTCTTCTAAGTTTGAATCAAAAGTTTCTGCCATAGAAGAAAAGCAGAATCTTTAGAGTATTACTATGTCACAGTTGCACGGAATCCTAACTGTTTTTGAAATGAGAAAAGGAGGACCATTAGACATGAGAGAAGTCACATTCACAGTTTCAAGAAAAGGAGAATACAATAAGTCAGGGCATGCATCAGAAGAAGAGGAAGAATCAAACTTTGTCAAGAACCTTCAACGGGGTTTTGGAAGATTCAGAGGTAAGCTACCTTTCAAATGTTTTGCTTGTGGGAGAGTCGGTCACTATGCAACCAAATGTCCTCCTAAAGATAAACTTGATAAAGGTAAGGAACCAGTTAAATGGAACAAAAAATTGAATGTAAGTAGGAAGAGCTATTATACACATGAAGACAGTGATGGACTTTCAAATAGTGATGAAGATGAGCATGGTAATGATTATAGACTTTTGATGGCTTTTGAAGATGATGATTTCTTGGATGCTATAGATGAAGATGATCTCTATGAAGAAATTTCTAAACTTAAAATTTGTTTAGAAGAAAAGAATATGATCATAGATACTCTGACATTCCAATTTGCTGAAAGGGAAAAACATAATGAAAAGTTAGAATGTGAAATTGTGGGACTTAGAAAAGATATTGAGAAAACAAAAGCTCTTAATCTTAGATTTGCTAAAGGATCTGAAACTTTAGATGAGATTATCAACGTGCAGTGTTCTCCTCTAATCAAGACAGGTCTTGGATATACTAAAGAAGCATCTCAAGTACATAAGCCATCCACCTCCAAAAGTTATCTTGATGCAGCAAGGAGAAGTGAACAAGTTGACAATCATCAGCAAAGGCATAAAGAAAATCACTAGGTAAATCAGGGTCAATCTACTTCAAGAATGAATAGAGATCACCAAGTAAATCAGGGTCAATCTACTTCAAGAATGAATATAAGCTACAACCAACCACAGGTAAATCATTCCCAATTTGCCTCAAGAATGAATGCCAATGGAGACTACAATCACCTGGACGATAGATTTGATAATCGTAGGAATTTCTTTAATGACCAATGTTTTTCATGTCATAACTTTGGACAGAAAGCTGCACAATGTGTTGCCTACAAGACCATCGTGACTCGAGAAGCACGAAATCGAAGGAACGTGACTGGGATCATGAAGAGGACCTATAATAACTTTTCTGCTCTTGAAAATGAAATAGAATGATCTATTTGTAATAACTTCGATCATGAAGATTCTGAATGCAGGAGTAAGTTTTGGCAAACATCTTAGAAGGAGAAACCTTCATTGGGTCCCATAACTTGGAGAAAGAAAAAACAACAACCAGAAAGATGTGGTATAGCCTGATATGTAGAAGGACAGGAAAATCAGTGGTACATCGACAGTGGATGTTCGAAACATATGACAGGTGATAAAGAAAAACTTCAGTCATATAGTGCCTTAGAAAAGGAAAGGAAAGTCTCATTCGGAAGTGACACACCTGCATTCATAAAAGGTAAAGGTTCTATTCTTTTGAAAGAAAAATTCAAAGTTGGAAATGTTATGTATGTTGATGGCTTAAAGCATAATCTATTGAGTGTTAGCCAAATGTGTGATCAAGGAAATGAGGTAATATTTCAATCAAATGGATGTATTGTTCATGAGCTTGATACAAGAGAAACAATGATCAAAGGCATAATAACTCCGAATAATTTATACATACTCAAGGGAGGACAACAACAATGCTATCTAAGCAAGAATGATGAACACTGGCTATGGCACAGAAGATTGGGGCATCTAAGCTTCTCTCAAATAAGGAAAGAATGCAAATATCAGGCGGTTCGTGATCTCCTTGACATCAGAATTCCAGACAATACAATATGCAAATCATGTCAATTTGGTAAGCAAACCAGAACTAATTTCCCTGAGAAGGAAGGATCAGCTAGTAGGCCACTTGAACTTGTCCATACTGATTTATGTGGTCTATCGAGGAAAAAGTCACCTTGAGGAGAAGAATACTTTATATTGTTCACTGATGACTTTTCCAGGATGTGTTGGATAGGACTTCTGAAGCATAAATACGAAGCTTTTGAAAAATTCAAAGCTTTCAAAGCCTTGGTTGAAAATGAATCAGATCGCAGAATCAAATGCCTCAGGTCTGATCGAGGAGGGGAGTTTACCTCGAATGAATTTTTTGACTTTTGTGAAGAACATGGAATAAGAAGGGAATTCTCTACTGCAAGGACTCCTCTGCAAAATGGAGCAGTGGAAAGGATGAATAGAATGGTTCAACAAATGGCTCGTGCTATGCTTGACGAATCTGGAACTCCTGCAACCTTTTGGGTTGAAGATGCATTTGCTGCCATTAATATTCTCAACAATACAAACATTCGGGTAAACAACACACAAACTCCTCATGAACTTTGGTATGGTAAAGACTCCTACGGTAAAATACTTCAAGGTGTTTGGAAGCAAATGTTACATCAAAAGGACTGATGAAAATCTTGGCAAGTTTGAACCTAGAGCAGATGAAGGCATTCTCCTTGGTTACTCTTCCCAAAGTAAAGGACATAAATGTTACAATAAAAGACTTGGAAAAATTGTTGAAAGTATTGATGTGGTGGTTGATGAAGAAGGCAACAATTCAAAATAGATAAAAACTGAAGATTTTGAAGACGAAGAGGACTATCCTTCAACATTAAACCATACTAATGCTGAAGAAGAAACGTATGAGGCACCAGAAAAATAGATAAGAATAGAAGAAAAGACTCCATATAGGTATGTTTAGAAGAACCATCCAGAGACTCAAATTTTGGGGTAGAAAGAGGCAGGTGTTCAAACAAGAAGAACTATAACAAAAGCTTCAAGCTATCTAGAATTACTCTCCTCCACTGAATCACAAAATGTAAGTGAAGCATGCAAAGATGAATGCTGGGTCAAGGCCATGGATGAAGAACTTGAGCATATTGAAAAGAATAACACTTGGGAATTGGTCCCTAGATCTAATGATAAGATTGTCATAGGGAACAAATGGATATTCAAAAACAAGCTGAACGAAAATGGAGATGTTATTAGAAACAAGGCTAGACTTGTTTGTAAAGGGTATGCTCAACAAGAAGGTATAGAATTTGAAGAGAATTTTGCACCAGTTGCTAGACTTGAAGCCATAAGAATGTTCCTTACTCTTTCTAGCTTTCAAAAGTTCAAAGTATATCAAATGGATGTGAAATCTACCTTTTTAAATGGAGACTTAGAAGAAGAGGTGTATATTGAATAACTAGATGGATTCATCCTTGGAAATGATCCAAAACTTGTATGCAGACATAAGAAGGAACTCTATGGTCTTAAACAGGCTCTAAGGGCTTGGTATTCTCATCTGGACAAATACCTCCATTTGGATAAAGGTAAGGAACTAGTTAAATGGAACAAAAAATAGAATGTAAGTAGGAAGAGCTATTATACACATGAAGACAGTGATGGACTTTCAAATAGTGATGAAGATGAGCATGGTAATGATTATAGACTTTTGATGGCTTTTGAAGATGATGATTTCTTGGATGCTATAGATGAAGATGATCTCTATGAAGAAATTTCTAAACTTAAAATTTGTTTAGAAG
This sequence comes from Pinus taeda, assembly GCA_000404065.3. NCBI lineage: Eukaryota > Viridiplantae > Streptophyta > Pinopsida > Pinales > Pinaceae > Pinus > Pinus taeda. The sequence continues at coordinate 84,460 of APFE031265518.1, forward strand.
AAAAGAATATGATCATAGATACTCTGACATTCCAATTTGCTGAAAGGGAAAAACATAATGAAAAGTTAGAATGTGAAATTGTGGGACTTAGAAAAGATATTGAGAAAACAAAAGCTCTTAATCTTAGATTTGCTAAAGGATCTGAAACTTTAGATGAGATTATCAACGTGCAGTGTTCTCCTCTAATCAAGACAGGTCTTGGATATACTAAAGAAGCATCTCAAGCACATAAGCCATCCACCTCCAAAAGTTATCTTGATGCAGCAAGGAGAAGTGAACAAGTTGACAATCGTCAGCAAAGGCATAAAGAAAATCACCAGGTAAATCAGGGTCAATCTACTTCAAGAATGAACAGAGATCACCAAGTAAATCAGGGTCAATCTACTTCAAGAATGAACAGAGATCACCAAGTAAATCAAGGACAATCTACTTCAATAATGAATAGAAGCTACAACCAACCACAGGTAAATCATTCCCAATTTGCCTCAAGAATGAATGCCAATGGAGACTACAATCACCTGGACGATAGATTTGATAATCGTAGGAATTTATTTAATGACCAATGTTTTTCATGTCATAACTTTGGACAGAAAGCTGCACAATGTGTTGCCTACAAGACCATCGTGACTCGAGAAGCACGAAATCGAAGGAACGTGACTGGGATCATGAAGAGGACCTATAATAACTTTTCTGCTCTTGAAAATGAAATAGAATGATCTATTTGTAATAACTTTGATCATGAAGATTCTGAATCCAGGAGTAAGTTTTGGCAAACATCTCAGAAGGAGAAACCTTCATTGGGTCCCATAACTTGGAGAAAGAAAAAACAACAACCAGAAAGATGTGGTATAGCCTTATATGTAGAAGGACAGGAAAATCAGTGGTACATCGACAGTGGATGTTCGAAACATATGACAGGTGATAAAGAAAAACTTCAGTCATATAGTGCCTTAGAAAAGGAAAGGAAAGTCTCATTTGGAAATGACACACCTGCATTCATAAAAGGTAAAGGTTCTATTCTTTTGAAAGAAAAATTCAAAGTTGGAAATGTTATGTATGTTGATGGCTTAAAGCATAATCTATTGAGTGTTAGCCAAATGTGTGATCAAGGAAATGAGGTAATATTTCAATCAA
>APFE031265518.1:88406-119261 GCA_000404065.3 Pinus taeda
TGAAGGCATTCTCCTTGGTTACTCTTCCCGAAGTAAAGGATATAAGTGTTACAATAAAATACTTGGAAAAATTGTTGAAAGTATTGATGTGGTGGTTGATGAAGAAGGCAACAATTCAAAATAGATAAAAACCGAAGATTTTGAAGACGAAGAGGACTATCCTTCAACATCAGACCAGACTAATGCTGAAGAAGAAACGTATGAGGCACCAGAAGAACATATAAGAATAAAAGAAAAGAGTCCATCCAGATATGTTCAGAAGAACCATCCAGAGACTCAAATTTTGGGGTAGAAAGAGGCAGGTGTTCAAACAAGAAGAACTATAACAGAAGCTTCAAGATATCTAGCATTACTCTCCTCCACTGAATCAAAAAATGTAAGTGAAGCATGCAAAGATGAATGCTGGGTCAAGGCCATGGATGAAGAACTTGAGCATATTGAAAAGAATAACACTTGGGAATTGGTCCCTAGACCTAATGATAAGATTGTCATAAGGAACAAATGGATATTCAAAAACAAGCTGAACGAAAATGGAGATGTTATTAGAAACAAGGCTAGACTTGTTTGTAAAGGGTATGCTCAACAAGAAGGTATAGAATTTGAAGAGACTTTTGCACCAGTTGCTAGACTTGAAGCCATAAGAATGTTCCTTACTCTTTCTAGCTTTCAAAAGTTCAAAGTATATCAAATGGATGTGAAATCTACCTTTTTAAATGGAGACTTAGAAGAAGAGGTGTATATTGAATAACTAGATGGATTCATCCTTGGAAATGATCCAAAACTTGTATGCAGACATAAGAAGGAACTCTATGGTCTTAAACAGGATCTAAGGGCTTGGTATTCTCATCTAGACAAATACCTCCATCAACAAGGTTTTTCAAAAGGATCAGCAGATAACAATCTATATATGAAAATTGATAATGATAAATTGCTAATACTTGTTGTGTATGTTGATGATATCATCTTTGGTAGCAATGAAGAAGCCATGAGTCAAAACTTTGCTTTGGTGATACAGGAAGAATTTGAAATGTCCCTGCTTGGTGAGCTGACATATTTTATTGGTTTACAAGTCCAACAAAATAAAGACGGTATCTTTCTATCACAAACCAAGTACCTCAAGCAGATCTTAAAGAAATGTGGCATGGAAGATTCAAAACTAGTATTTACCCCTATGGTAACAGGATGTAGCCTCAGCGCAAATGATGATTCAGCAACAGTATGCCAACCAACCTATAGATCTATGATTGGTAGTCTGCTCTATTTGACAGATACCTAACCAAACATCATGCATATAGTGGGAATAGTTGGAAGATTCCAGGCAAATCCAAAAGAAGCACATCTTCAGGCGGTTAAAAGGATTTTCAAATATCTTCAAGGAACACAAAACTATGGATTATGGTATCCTAGAGATACAAATCTCACACTTCATGCATACACAGATGCAGATTGGGTAGGAAGCATGGATGATAGAAAAAGCACTAGTGGTGGTGCATTCTTTATGGGTTTTAGATTAGTATCTTGGTTCAACAAGAAACAAAGTTCAATTGCATTATCGACAGTTGAAGCAGAATATGTGGCTGTTGCATCTTACTGCACACAACTCCTTTGGATGATGCAAATTTTGCAAGACTTTCAAATCATTTGTACTCCACCTATGTCCATTTTATGTGATAATACAAGTGCAATCAGTATTTCAAAGAATCTACTCATGCATTCAAAGACCAAGCACATACCTATCAAATATCATTTTCTCCGGGAACAAGTGCTTGAACAAAAGGTCAAATTGGATTATGTTCCCTCCAAGGAACATGTTGCTGATATATTCACCAAACCACTGCCCAGGGAGACATTTGAATACCTCAGGCAGAAGCTGGGAGTAGTTGATGCATCATCTTGCTGTTGAAACTTATTTGTTTAAGAGAAAAGTAGTTGTATGCGAGTTTAATGAGGAGAATCCACATACATACAACGGTTTCTATGGATACAGTCGTGTATATGTTGGTTTGAAGGAAATTAGTGGGCTAGACTTAGGATGAAAAGAGTCTGATATGGGTCTGACAGAAACCATCTAGCAAAGGTTCAGGGGGAGCATATACTTCTAATAATGCATTTTTGGCATTATCTTAGAAGATCTTGGTTCAGTTTCACAATTGTTTTGGTTTCAGGTGGAACAGGTGTTGAGGGAGAACATGGTTGCTGGTTTGAATAATGATTGACAGATGTTGCTGATGATAGTTGTTGATGACTATCATAGTCTCTATGTCATGTATATCTTTTATCATCATGGTCATGTAACGACCTATTTTGTTTCCCCACTATGCCTAGGATGGATGATGTAATGTTCTTGTTGTATCCCCACTTGGTTGGGTGGATTGGTCAATATTGGTATATCCCCACTTGGTTAGGAGATGGATGTATGTATGAGTCTTTGGTGATATGTATGACTTGGGGTTGCCATCAAGTCCAAAGGGGGATATTGTTGGCATTATGACACAAGTTTGGCACTATGACACAGGTGTTGTCCTTGATGGAAACTCACTCAGATGACAGATCACAAGTTCAGGCTCTCAGAATGAAGGAAAAAGAGATATACGCAGTTTCCTCTTAACCAAGCCACGTATACACGTGGGATCACCAATCAAAAGGTGTGTATGCGTATGCATGCACTTTCATGCAAGGAAAAGCATGTACATGTGGGAAAACTTGTTTTTTAGTCCATGGTATTTAGTCCCTGGTATTTGGACCTATGGTTTTGGACCATGGTATCACGTCCGAAGTGTTGAACCTAGGTATTGGATCCCAATTATTGGTTCTAAGTGGTTTTGGTCCATGGTATTGAGTAAGGCCTAAGACTATAAAAGGGAAGGAGCTCATTAGGCAAATTGGATTCATTGAAGTATTAAATATCTTATGAAGAGAAAGATCTAGAATACTAGTCATGGTGCATAGCCGGTTCTGAACCAAGGAGGAAACTGAGCGCTAGAAGAAGGACAAGTTCTATTGGTGTGTCAAGATCTTAAGGCTTGAATAGTAGTATCTTTGTGTGATTTTGATATGTTATATTTGGTGCATGAATTGATCTATAAATCTCATAATCTGGGTATAACTGATGTCTGAACATTTGAAAAGGTAAAATTGTATTTTATAGATCTGTACGTAGGTTCGGCACAGCAAAGGCACATGTACACGCTGGTTCAATAATTGAAAACTGCGTATACGCTAGTTTGCCTTAATACAGAAGCATATGCACGTAGGTTCTTCACCTTGAAGTAGCGTACGTCTCATAAAATATGTTTTAGCTACTTTTGTTTATTGCTGCAATATTCTGGGTTCAGGATTGGTGTCTATTTACTGTTACTGTATTCTGGTTACAACATTCAGAGAAGTGATAGTTTGATTCAGTTTTGATTGGTGCAAAGGGGATGCAGATATATTTGATGTTTGATTGATGTTACTTATGGATCCAGTTTGAAAATTTATGATACGTGGTCCCTGGAAGAAAAGAGAAGGTTGTAGCCTTCTGTAGGTCAGCACCTACGTACTAGTATATCAGCTAGTACAAGAGCTAAGGGGGTTGTAGCTCACTTCCAGGAGAAGCTAGAGAACGAGAGAAGGTTGTAGCCTTTTGCAGGTAAAAGCCTGAGTACTGGTATAAGATTGCACCGAATTTTATTATTAACAAGAAGATAGAGAAGAATTGTAGCAGGTGGTTTTCACCCACACTGGGTTTCCACCTTATATCTTGTGTTCATATGTGATGATCTATTCTATTTACTGCACTTGTTTACTCTACTTATGGTTTATGAAGTTCAGATGCACTGATTAAAGATCAAATAGATTAATTAAATATTAAGTTTACTGCATATACGCTAGTTGCTGTAGACACAGTTGCGTATATACGCTGGTTTCCATATCTGAAGTAGCGTATATCTAAGTTTGAAAATGAAAAAGAATTTGACTTAATAATATTGATTCACCCCTCCTCTTAGTATTATTTCCAACAAATGGTCTAAAGGACTTCATTGATCAAGAAGTCGCCAAGCTGACTAATGCTACTCAACTGGTGGAATGGAAGAAATGTGTGGCTAGAGAAAGGAGAATCCTCCTGGAGGGAGTTCGAGACCACATTGTCTCGAGCCTCCCTGGGAAGTAGACATTTTTTTCAATGTGGAAAACATTGAAATATCTATATCAAAATAGCAGCAATCAGAGGAAGCTGGCGTTGAAAGACAAGCTTAAGAAAATCAAGTGTGAAAAGGGCGATACAATATCTACGTATCTGACCAAGCTCACCACCTGCAGGGATGAGCTTGGAAGTGTAGGGGTCACGACCGCTAATGATGACATGGTGAGTCTTGCACTCCTCAGTCTTCCCGAGAGCTGACATAGCTACAAAGACTTGGTTAATGGAAGAGAAAAACTGCTATATTGGGAACAATTTGGTCGGATCTGATGCAGGAGGAGATAAGAAGAAGCACCAGAGATGGATCTTCTTCATCCAAGCAAGATGAAGAAAATTGTGCCTTAGCGAGTAAGGCAAAGAAAGGGGGTGAGAAGGATTCTCATCCCAAGTCGAGTTCTGCCCATGGTGGGAGGAAGTTTGACAAATCGAAAGTGCGATGCTTTCGTTGTCATGAGGTGGGCCATTTTGCTACAAATTGTCCACTGAGGAAATCCAAGAATGGATCCATAGAAGGATCAGAAGGTGAGGCACTGGCCTCACAGTTCAAGTTGGATTTCACGCTTTTTGCATGCATGGTTTCATCCATGGTGGGAAGTGGTTGGTTTCTTGATAATGTTGATTCTTTCCACATGACCGGCGACAAGAGTTTGTTCAGTACCTTGGAGGAGAAAGATCTCCAAATACTCATAGCAATGGGTAATGATGAAAAATATAGTGTCTTGGGTGTAGGCACAATTGTTTTTTAGAGGGAGCATGGAGCTTGTATTACCTTGACCAATGTCAAATATGTACCAGGACTAAGGAAAAATTTGGTGTCGATCACCATGCTGGAAGACAAGGGCTATGATATAGCCTTCAGTAAGGGAAGGGTTTTCCTTTGACACATCACCATGAGATAGGTGAAGCAGATTGGTTCACGAGTCAAGAACCTGTATTCTCTTGAGGTTCAAGATGCATGCAAAGCCTTGAGGAGCAAGGAAAATTATGGTGAATTGGTGGTTGAGAGGCAGAGTACATTACCTCTCAACATGCAGCCACAGGAGAAGTCTCAGACGATTGTGGAGAATCCACGATTGGTGAAGCAACTTCAGGATGTTGTGGAGTAGCCACAATTGGGGAAGCCAAGAGGAGATAGAGTGGAGGCATCCAATCGTGCAGAGACCTCCAGTAAGGGGAAATTTCGGGCCAGGTGGGCAGAGGGATCACATGCATCCATACCTCTAGGTAGGAGGTGGGGTGATGTGGAGTGATCGTCCCAAGAAGGCTGGAATAGGGGTAGGATCTTTGAGGTACCCAACCTCTTTGATTCGACTTTGCTATGGGAGCCCCGACGAGGAGTAGCAGGACTGGCTGAGTGGGTAGAGACAGATGTAGGTGGGGCAACAAAGAGAGCTACAATGCAAGAATCCCAAGATAGTGTAGAGCTAGCAGGCTGCAACAATGCGAGAGGTTGCACCAGTGCGGGATGACACAGAGAGGTGTGCAATGATGTGAGATGCATGGAGATGTTGCAGCAGCTTAGAGGTCAGAGAGGGAGCACTTGTCAACGGCAGAGGGAGCTTCAACATCAAAGTATGTTTCTAGCCCAACAAAGAGGTCAGTTGGGAGTTTTTTTTGTTTCTAGAGTTGCTAGAGCGTCCACACTTGGAAGAAGTGTTGCATGCAGAACGTTTCAATTCAGGATCGGGTTCGAGTTGAAGCCTTTCTTGTTGAGAGGGAGTGTTGAAAATGTCAACAAGAAATGCTAAAAATCGAAGTGCTAAAAATAGCACTACTATAAATAGCAGTTCAGGTACCAGTGCTGGACTGAGCAACAAGGAATGAAAAATGGAAGTGCTAAAAATTTCATTGCTATTTTTAGTAGTTCGGGATAGATTCCTATTTTAGTTAGTCCCTGAACTAAAATAGTGAAGAAAAATTCGAATTTGATCTCAGCAGCGGTTTGTAAATTAATTAATTAATTCATCTTGAGTTAATTAGTTAAGGAAAATCAAACATGAAGTCTATGTGGGGACATGCAACAATTTTTCCATTAATTGAGGAATTTATCCATCAGTTAAAGAGATAAGGATGAGTTGTAATATTGAGTTGAAATTAGTTGGCTTAGTTAACTGAGTCAAGTTCAGTTGGATTAATTCAAACAATTTGTTGAATTAATTGTGAGTTTAGTTAGTTAATGCTTGCATGTATGTAACTGCTGCACTTCAGATAACTGAATATTCTCTCATAAATAACTCATGCATGTCAGTTCAGATAGAGACCCAGTTGAGAACAGAGGAGGGACAATGTACTAACAGTTGGATGGTTTTTTCCTATAAAGGAAACTCATCTATTCAGAAGGATTTATCTCCTTCAGGCTTGCGTAGTTACTACTGGGCCAAGAGAGCAGTGTGAGGTGGGAATTCACATGTGTGGAAGCACTGGACCCCAAGAAAAACTATGCAAGGAAATAGGAGGCTTGGAGGGCAGAGGAGAAGGTTTGTGAGATGCCTTTGACTGTCTATGAGCAGCAGAGGGATTATACTGAGAGCTAGTTGGCTTCCAAGCTAAGGCTTTGTGTAATTTTGCGACTATTTTCCACTTGTATGATAATACAGAGATTGGGGTTTTATGCTGAGGCTTTCCCAGGGTTATTTCTTCTGTGTTATGTGTGATTGATTTCTCATTCTTAGTTATATGTGTTCTCTTGATCTTGCTCAATTCGATTAAGCTTCTGGAAAGTGTTGTAGAAGTAGATCTTGTATTGTGTTTTAGTATATTGCATAATCTGTTGATCGATAATGGGAATTTATACACTTTATGTGTTGATCTTTATGATGTTCTCTATTCTAATATAATGTGTAATTTCCCTGAAATTATGCAACTACTATGATGAACATTCTAAAACAACTTCGATTCACCAAGACACAAAATTTATCTACTTTAAATTTGTAGCAGAATAGAACCATAAATAAAAAGATAGTCAAACAAAATTAAACACACTTATTTTTGTTCGGAAACCTAATTGGAAAAACCCTCTACATTCTATATAATTTTATGAAGGGAATTTGAGCAATTGATCTCTTACAAAGTAATATAGTTTCACTAGAAAATACCCTAGTTCTTCCTGCTTAGACTAAGCTTGAAACACCTTGCACATAACCCTGATCCAAATCCTCTTTCCTTGAAATGTTTCTCCCTATTTCCTAGCACTAGAAATCTTCTATTTCCTAGCGAAGAATAAGTTCCTATATTTTAGGAATTTACTCCTAATCCTAACACAAATAAACAAGGAAATTCTCTCGTTTAACTTGCGTACAATCTCCTCCTTAATACGCTCTCCTAGCAACAATCTCTCTCACACAGACAACCTTGTGCATACTAGAATGATCCAAGATGTGACTCCATCCTTCTTTTATGCAATTTGATCATGTTATAACTGGAAAATGCAATTTTAGAAACTCAAGTTGATTTTAAATTTTTAAATAAGTCAACTACTAGCTCAACACATCCTTGCTTCAATCAAAACTAAAGCTCATAAACTCATCCTTATCTAAATATGAACTTGCACTTGGATAGCCACATAATTGAGCCTCGATATATGCGCATGAAAAAACTAACTCGTCCACTTCAAGAACTCATACTTTAAAAAAGGAAAAAAAATCAAAGTCTTTCTTGAATAAGGAACAAGTCAATAAGGACCTTCTCTCACTACTATTTTCAACATATCTGATCCTATATATTGCAAATCTTGACTCTTCAAATAAAATGTTTGATGCCCTAATTGGTTTGTATGCTATCAAAAAAATTGGTCAAGCAATGAGTTTGAAAAATGAGCTTCATGATGTTAGAATGGAAATGAATGATACTAAATCCTCATATTTCATGAGGATTTCTCAATTAACAGATCAAATTGAAGCAATTGATGAAATTGTTATTGAAAAAGAACTAGTAACTACAACACTCAAGGGTTTATTTGAATCATGGGATTCATTTGTAGTAGGAATATGGGCCAGAGAATATGTGCCAAATTTTGGTGAATTATGGATTGTGTGTACTCAAGAAGAATGAAGATTCATATCAAGAGGAAAGATTCAAAGATTCGAAGAAGGTGAATCTCAAGCATGTGCAACATGTTTCAATCAGAGTGGAGGAAGAAATAAGTTTGGATTTCAAAGAAGAAATGGAGGAAGAAGAAATGAAGGAAGAAGACTTGGAGAAAGAAGACCTTCCCCTCAAGGAAAGAGAGATATGTCAAAAATACAATGCTATCAATGTCACAAATTTTGTCATTTTAGACACAATTGTCCTGAAAGATCGAATGATAGAAAGAGAAAAGGAAAGCAACATGCTTCTGCAATAGATTTTGAAGAACTTCCAAAGAAACCTAAGAATGAAAATCCAAGTAATAAATATTTTTTTCTATTTCTCCGCTCTTACTAGTTCTATTGTAGATAGTGAAGACTTGTGGCTAGTAGATAGTGGTGCATCAAGGCACATGATAATAGATTGAGAAAACCTCACAATTATAATGGAAAGAAGTTTAACAAAAAAGGTGGAACTTGGAGATAATAACATTTATGCAGTTAAAGGCATTGGGAAGACATCCATTGCGCTAGAATCAAGTGACAATGTTTATCTTAGAAACATATTATATGTACTAGGTTTGAATAAGATTTTGGTTTCTATTTCATGCTTGGAAGATAAAGGAGATAGTGTAGCATTAGTTGATGGAAAAGTTCTTGTTTGGCCCAAAGGCTCTAGTATAGATTATGCTAGAGTAATTGGAGTTCATGAAGGAAGATTGTATAGACTTTTGAAAGAACCTACTCAAGCACTTGTACATAATGATATTAATCCATATGAGCTTTGGCATAAAATATATGTTCACCTTCACTATAGAGCTTTGCATGCCTTAAAACAAATGGTTTCAGGTGTTCCATATTTGTAGGAAGAGCATGGAGTATGTGAAGGATGTGCACTTGTTAAGAATGTCAAGAAACCTTTTCCAAGCAACGAAAGTAGATCTAGCTCATTCTAATGTATGTGGTTCGATGCTAGTAAACTCTCTTGGAGGATGTTTGTATTATATAATATATATTGATGACTTCCCTCGCAAGACATGGATCTACTTCATGAAGACGAAAGATAATTTTTTTGACAAGTTCCAAGAATTCAAGGTTGAAGTAGAAAACTTAAAGGGAAAGAAGATCAAGGTCCTAAGATTTGATAATGGAGGATAATACACCTTCAAGGTGTTGATAACATTGGCATTGATGTCAAATTATTATGTTAAGATCATTAATCTAATTGATTGGTGTTGATTGGGTTAAGATTAATTTAATGCAAAGGATGAAAGTGATGTGAAGTGCAAAGACTATGATATTAAATGTGAAGGTTGAACATTGTTAAAATGGGACATAAAATATTGAGAAAAAACTGAAATATATATGTTTCATTGAACAAAAAATGTATATAAGACAAATCTGATTTGTTTCTTGTAATAATTACTGATTGAGCTGTTTTAGTTCATCTCCATTTTATATTACAAATTGTTTTCAGAACTAAAAATGAAGAGACAAGTTTGTGAGCAGTTTTTGGAAGTCTAAGAGACAATGCTTCATTTCATATTCCTACAAAGAATACAATCAACCAAGATGGCTTGCTTATAAAAGATACAATGTGGAATGGAATCAAAACTTTTGGAAGTGAAGTTGTCTGCATAAGAAAGTTGATGAGCAACAATAGAAGAGGCACAAAGTGGAAAAGGAGAAGTGTAGCAATAGACTTGAAAACAAAACTGTATATGAGTTAACCAACATTTGTGACTTTATGTCGTGATTGAGAGATTTTTGTCCATGTCTATGTTGTAGCTTGATAAAGGACATGTTGTTGCCTATCAAAGTAGGAGCCTCCTGTGGGTTGTAGCCTGCAAAAAACTTGTGGGAGTTGGGGCTTCCTTTGAGGTAGGAGCCTCTTGTAGATTGGAGCCTATACAAATATGATGTAATAAGGAGTAGCAACTTGCCTTCACATCACTTTCAGCCTTAAATTCATGGTTTTATCCCTTCAGGGTTTCCACTTATATCTGGTGTCTTCATGTGTTGGTTCTTGAATGCTATGTGAATGTTTTTGAATTCTTGATAAATAGTTCTGCAAATTTCTCTCTCTAGCACTTGCAAAATGAATTCAATAATCATAGAGAACACACATAAACCATTAGCTGCATAAGAAGAAAATTAAGTTGAGAAAAAGTAAGGATTTTAAATTACTGATGCAACCCCCTCTCAGTAATTTCCAATCTTAAATATCAATTGGTATTAGAGCCAAGTTCCTTTAGTAGCAGTCTAACAACTAGAAGGAGGTCCTAAGTCAGTAAAATGTCTAGTCAAGAAGGATGCTTAACAAATAAATCCCCTCTATTTACTGGTACAAACTATGCCTTCTGGAAAGTGAGAATGAAGACATATTTAATGTCTCTAGGAGTAGAAGTTTGGGTTACTGTGATGACAGGGTATGAAGAACCAATGGAAACAACTAGTGACAAAGACACCAAAATGAATTTTATAGCTAATGAAAAAGCTATGAATGCACTTTTGAGTGGTCTATGTGAGTATGAATTTATTAAAGTAATGCATTGTGAGACAAACAAAGATATTTGGGTTAAATTAGAAAATATTCATGAAGGAGATAAAAAGGTAAAGATGGCCAAATTACAAGTGTATAGAACACAATTTGAGACCTTAAAAATGAATGAAGATAGAGATATATCTAAGAGTTGATGAAGTCATAAATATCATAATGGGCCTTCGAGAAACAATAAAAGAAAGTGTAATAGTTCAAAAAATATTGAGGCCATTACCTTATAAATTCAATCCTAAGGTTTCAACCATAGAAGAGACAACAAACTTTGAGACTTTAAACATGGGTCAACTACTTGGTTGTTTGACAACATATGAGATGAGAATTCCAAAAGTGAAAGCAATCACTACAGGGGCAACTTTCAAGGAAAACAAGTCCATAGAAGAAAATGAATGTTCATGCTAAGGTTTTGATGAATAAGAAGCAAAATTTGTTAGAAGGTTGAAGAAAGACACATGTAAGTACAAATGAAAACTTCCATTTAAGTGTTTTAATTGGGAAGAGTGGGGAATTATGCTTCAAAATGTCTTTATAAGAAAGAATAAAATAAGGCTAAAGGGAAAGAGGAGCAAGTCTAATAAAAGGCAGAAAGAGAGAAAAATTAAAAGAAAAAAATTCTATGTTCAAGAAGATAGAAGTGTATTTGAAAGTTCCAATGAATCCTCTAGTGAAGATGGAACCAGTGAATTCATGTTGATGGCCTTGGAAGAAATTGAAAAGGATTTCTGGGAATATGAAGAAGAAGAGGAAGGTGAGGTAGACCTTGAGGGGGAGTTGATTAGTACCCTAGATGAAATAGAAAGTATTAAACTAAAGAATAGAAAGAATAAAGAGATCCTATTGAAATATGTAAAAGAAGAATCAAATTAAGAAGACATTATCAAGTTGAAAGTTGAACTTGAAGAAGAAAAGAAGGCGGAAGACATTTTGATGTAGCAAATAAAAGAGAAAATCCAGGAGTTTTAAAGATTGGAAGAAGAGGTGGTAAGGCTCAAACTAAAATAAACATGAATATTCAATAGATAAAAGGGTCTGAAAAATTGGATGTGATATTAAATGCTCAGAGGTCTCCACTCATAAAGACTAGGTTAGGCTTGAAGGAGAATCCAGTAAATCCAAGGCAAAGGATAAAATGACAATCACCTTTGTAAAAGGTGCTAGGTGAGAGGATGACAAGTCATATCAATATGAGAACAAAATATTGAGCAACACTTCAACATCAAATGGAGAACTGCAAAGAAACATTGCTGAAAAAGTACAGAAGGCAAAATGAATGGACAATCAAACAACAATCTATCAGAAACTACACTTCGTCAGGAGGTAGGATTATCAAATGTCAAGATGGTTAGATTCTCGAACAACATCCACTGCCAGGTACAAATAGTTTTTAATGGATATTGTTATTGTTGTAAAATTTTTGGACATAAAGCCATAAATTGTAGAGTATATGTCAGAAAAATTGAATTGGAAAATTCTAAGAGAAGAAAGAATGGATTCATAAAGATTAAAACAAACATGAATCTAAACAAAAATACATTTTCTCCTCTCCTTGATATCATTGAATGTTTCTATTGTCACAACTTTGGGAAAAAATCATATAAGTGCCAACTTAAAGACACTAGATTAATATCTTAGAATATTTATAGAACAAATGGATGCATGCAATGGAGAAAGAAGGTAGAATAAAAGATACCTGATAAGTGTGACCTAGTTCTGTATGCTAAAGATCAAAACAATAAATGGTACATGGAAAGTAGTGAATTTAGACATATGACAGGAGATAAAAGTAAGTTTGTTTCCCTGGATGAAAATAGCATTGGAAATGTCACATTCGGCAATGATGAAGCAAGAATAATGAGAGGAAAGGGAGCAGTCAATCTGAACAATAGAAGAGGAAAGGCTCAAGATGTATAGTTTGTAGATGGTCTAAAACATAATTTGTTGAGTGTAAGTCAAATGTGTGACAAACATTGTGATGTTCTCTTTAGAGCTCAATATTGTGAAATCAGGTCAACATCTACCTGGAAGATTCTGGCTAAAGGAGTTCAAACTGAGAATAATGTATATATCTTAAAGGAAGAGTGTGAAGAATGCTACATCAACAAACAAGATGAATCCTGGATGTGGCATAGGAGATTAGGGCATCTCAATATTTATCACATCATCAGACTCAGTAAGAAGAGAGAAGTTAGAGATCTACCAACATTAAAGAGGCCTCAAAACACTATCTTCAAATCATGTCAAAGGGGTAAACAAACATGAACATCATTCAAAGTCAAAGATAAACAATCAAGTAGTAAGCCTTTGCAACCTTTGCAACTAGTTCATATGGATTTGTGTGGGCCTTCCAGAACATAAGCACTAGGAGGAGAACAATATTTCATGCTGTTAATCGATGACTATTGAAGATTGACTTGGGTAGAATTTCTAAAAAATAAGTCAAAAGCAATTGAGAAATTTAAAACATTCAAGGAATTGGAAGAAAGTAAAACATGGTGCAAGATAAAATGCATAAGGTCATCCACAGGAGGTGAATTTACCTTAGATGAATTTTCAGACTTGTGTAATGAATTTGGCAGAAAATGAAAATATACTATTGCAGTCACACCTCAACAGATTGGAGTTGCAGAAATACAAAACAAATATATTTTAGCAAATGGCCAGAGCCATGATGCAAGAAAGAAACAATCCTAAAACCTATTGGTCATAAGAGGTACATACAACAGTGCATATTCTCAATAAGGTACATCTCAAACCAAACTGTGATAAGACACCTTGTGAACTATGGCATGGTAAGCCAACTTCAATCAAAATTTTTAAAGTATTTTGGAGTAAGTGCTATATCAAAAATAATGATGAAAATCTAGGAAAGTTTGATGCTCGATCAGATGAGGGAATATTTTTGGGATATTCATCAAACAGTAAGGGATACATATGTTATAATAAAAGACTGCATAAGATTGTGGAATGCATAGATGTAAAGGTTGTCGAAGAGTTACACAATAAGAACAAGAGAACAAGTTTTATCGATCCTTCAGCTCATCATCATCATGTTAGTAAATAAAATGAAGTACAAAATGAAGAATTAGAAGATACAAAGACTCATTCAAAAGGACCCTTAAGACACTCAAAATAATCCTCTTGAAAATCAAATTATTGGAGATAAAAGTGAAGGAGTACAAACAAGGAGGCAACTAGCAGAAAAATCTGAGCAAGTTCATATAGCTATGTTGTCACAGATAGAGCCAAAGAACTTTGATGAGGCAAGTAAAGACAAAAGTTGGATAGATGCTATGAACAAGGAGTTAGACCAAATTGAGAAGAACGAGACTTGGGAACAAACACCAAGATGTCGGAAAGAATGTCATTGGCAAAAAATGGGTATTCAAAAATAAGATGAATGAATAGGGTAAAATTGTTAGAAATGAAGCCAAACTACTGTGTAGGGGTTACTCACAAGTGGAAGGTCTTGATTGTGAAGATATTTTTGCACCGGTCATGAGACTAGAGGCAATCAAGATGTTTTTGGCCTTTGTGTGCTACAATGATTTAAAAGTATACCAATTGGACATGAAGTCTTCTTTTCTAAATGGTGATCTTGAGGAAGAAGTCTATGTGGAACAACCTGAAGGTTTTTCATTATCATATAAGCCTAACTATGTCTGCAGGTTAAATAAAGCGTTGTATGGTCTTAAACAAGCACCACGGGCATGGTATTCTCGACTGGACAAGTAACTTCAAAAACATGGTTTTAAGAGAGGAGGAGCTTATAGTAATCTATACATAAAGGCTGATGGAGATGAATTGTTGATTGTAGTTGTGTATGTCGATGATATTGTGTTTGGAAGTAATAAATATCATCTAGTAGAATAGTTTAATGAAGAGATGAATTCCGAGTTTGAAATGTCAACGATTGGAGAAATTACCTTCTACCTAGGGTTCCAAATCCTACAAAAGCCTGGAGGCATATTCATTTCTGAAGAGAAATACCTAAGAGACATGTTGAAAACGTTCCAAATGGAAGATTGTAAACCTTTTTCAAGCCCCATGACTACTAGAAGTAAGCTATGTGTAGATGATGAATTTCCTGATGTGGATCAAAATTTTTACAGATCTATGATAGGAAGTCTACTATACCTAACAACTCCTAGACCAAATATAATGTTGGCAATCAGATTAGTAGCAAGATATCAATCGACACCCAAACAAAGTCATTTGTTAGCAACAAAAAGGATATTCAGGTACTTGAAAGGGACTATAGACTATGGACTATGGTATCCAAAAGGTAAGGAATTTACATTGACAACATACACATATGCGAATTGGGCCAGCTGTGTGGATGATAGAAAAAGTACAAGCGATGTTGAATTCTACCTAGGAGAGTCTTTGGTGGCATGGATAAGTAAGAAACAAACATCATTTTCTCTATCTACAACGGGAGCTGAATACATAGCAACCGCATCTTGTTGCACACACGTGTTGTGGATGAAGCATAAACTTTAGGATATGAAGGCAAATTTCAGTGAGCCTATCTCTATTAAATCGAAAATACAAGTGCAATAAGAATTTTGAAAAATATTGTGTTTCATTCAAAGGCTAAACATATCCCTATAAAGTACCACATTCTCAGAGAACAAGTGGCTAAGAAAACTGTGAAGATGGAGTACATTCCCACAAAAGAATAGATAACAGACATATTTACAAAGGCTCTTGCTAGAGAACCATTTGAGTATCTGAGAAAAAAACTAGGGATAGTGCCTGCAAGTTCTCCTCACTGATGTAACTTCAAAAGGAGAATCTAAAACTTGAAATTGAATGCACTATTTAAGGGGGAGACTACAAGAGCAGGATGAAGCAAATAAGAGGAACATGAAGCCTATAATTTTTTCAAAAATTGAAGCATATAAGAAGAAACAAGAACAAAGGCATCATAAAATTGTGAGATCAAGTCATCTTCTTCATGAGCAAGTGACATCAATCAGGTGCACCATTCAAAAGTTGAGTTTTTAATGCAAGGTTTTATATAAAATTGTACACGTATATATTTTGTATATAAACATGTAAATAAATAGACAAACCATGTTGGCATCATTATAATTTTCTAAAAAATCCTTCATTCTCTAATTGTTTATATGGAATACATTGATGTACATTATGATGATCCATGTATTAACTGAAAATTTATTTATGAAAACCTGAGATCCATGCAAATATATTTACATGGAAACAAAAGCAAAGGATTTCCATCAAGCAGAGGAGAAAATTCTACTCTATTCAAATATATACACATGTAACCAGAAGCAAAGAGACCACTATGGAAGTAAAAATGGCTCTTAAATCTAAAGGACAACAAGTAATTAAGTTGCAATGCTACATTCAAAGGTTGATATATCTTCAAACATGTATGATGCCATCAAGCTAAGAGGAGCATATTTTATTCATCCTTGTGGCAATTTTCCAAGAAGTCTTCGTTATGAAGAATCATGAGATCGACATCTGAACTACACTATTTGTACGTTTCACATGAATAAATATAGCTCAATAGAAGATCATGTATAAATTGTTGCAAAGGATTATTTGATGCATAAATCCTTTTTATGATTGCAAAGAATTGCTACTAAAGAGAATTATGAACATGTTTCTACAACCAGAAAGGAAACATGTGATTAATCTACATTTTTGCATATTAGTGCATCATTAGGACCCCTCCAAATCCTTCAGCGTTGTATAAACAGAAATATTTGAATGATATGTTTTTGGCCAATCCCCATGCATGAAAAGGGTGAATGCTTGAAGAAGTAAGATGAATTTATCAACAAAAGACGGAATTCCTGAAGTGCTTCAACAACTTAATTGAACAAAACAAATTTTATTGTTCCAGTGGAAATCCACAATCTCATAGGAATTTGAGTGTAGACTCAATTCATCAAGAACTCATCACTGTTGTAAAACAGAGCATTCGAAATCAAGACAAATTTTCTAGATAACATCATTTTTTTTTTTTTTAAAGAGTTTATGTGCAAAAGAAATTGCAGCCTATGCAAAGGTTATTCTCCATATTAAGGAAGAAAATGGAGTTCTTTAGTCACATACCAAGAAGTTACAATCATTTTAAGAAAATGAGGCTTTGTAATATCAAATACTCTTGGAGAAAATTCTATCAAATAAACATATTGAAAAATTCAATTCAGAAGGTTAGCATTCAAATCTATTGTATTGCTGAATAAAAGGAAAACAATATATACATTGAGAATTTGGTTCAGATCTACTCTGTGTGAATTTCTCACAAGAGAATACCAAGGGAGTAACCAAAAAATTCAAGAATGAGGAGTTCAAAGAGAATTGAGTGCTCAAATGATTTATATATGTAATGATAAAACAAGAACGGTGGCAAGGAAGGTAACACAAGGAAAAGGAAGAGTAACACTTATGTGCAATTATGGATGCCAAAATTTGATTAGAGTAGAAATGTCAGGGGAAGAAAGACAAGCCCATACATAGTATTAACAACTATTGGGATTGGGGCAACATTAAAATTCCCCGAGACAATATGAAATATCCAGGACTAGTGGAATAATAATTCGACAATGGAATAATGATGCATAAACAATGATGACAACATAGCAATGGAATAATAATAATATGCAGTGAAATATTAATTATTCAATATGGTGTAGATATTTATATCTCCAACATTCCGTACATTATTCATGAATAAATTACATGAAACGCTAATATATTTTGCAACATTTTTATTGGAGAAGTTTTATTGATATCTTCAACATTAATGACATTGGAGCAACGTTAGTGGTTATTATTGTTCAATGGAATTATTATGATTGTTCGATGGCATCATTATTAATTATCAAGTGTTATTATTATCATTATTATTAAGTGTTCGATGGCATTATCAAGCATTCACTGGCATTATTATGGGTCTTATTGCTACACAATAGTCTTATTTTTGCACAATAGTTATTCAACGCTAGAGAGTATATCTACACCAAGAAAGATGCAATATTCAACGATATTATTATCGTTGCATTTATCATTGCATGATAATATTATTTCTAAAGAGTATCTTTGCATTTCCACTGTGTTTATCACTACATCCATTTATCCAACGTTGGAGAGTATCATTGCATTCATTTATTCAATGCTACATTTATCACTGCATTCATTTATTCAACACTGGAGAGTATATCTATGCGAAACAAGATGTAATATTCACTGTTATCATTATTATTGCATTATGGAGCATTATGAAAAAATTATTATTATTATTATCACTGATTATTATTATCCATGCAAGTATTATCACTGTATTATCCATGCGATTTTCCATATCCATGCAAGTATTATCGCTGCATTAGTTAATGGAGTATTATCATACCAATACTATATTTACTTGTCCACAACAACAATTATTATTATCCACTCTAGAGTAGTTATGAATTTATATTCAGTTCCTTTTGATCAAACACATATGGATTAATGGAATAATGCTGGACACTCCTTTGAAACTCAACGCATATGATATTAATGAAGCAACTCAAAGATTATTTCTGAACGCCTTTCTAATGTGATATAACCAATGTTTCTCTGCTCAATGCCTTTTTCTTAATGCCTTCTCTCACTTGGATTAATGGAATAATTCTCAATGCTTTTCTCTTACCTAGATTAATGCTCAACGCCATTTTTCCATCAGCATATATATGTATCAAGGGACCTCAACATGGTTGAGAGCGTCTTGTTATCCATTTAAGATCCCACTTGAGGGGGGCATGCATATGGAAAATGATGAAATAGGTTAAAAATCCCCACATTTTTCTCCGTTCACTTCTCCAAAATACAATGGCCAATTTTACTGTGTGTTATACGGGATTTACGACTGCAGACAAAAGTATCTCCCCTAGGTCAGTGGCTAACCTAGAACAACAGAGAGACATGAACAAAATGCTTTTCCTTAAAGTAAATATATTATGGAGTGAGGCCTACCTAGAATCCTTCACACACTTCGCTCCTTCTTAAGCTCAGAAGCTCCAATTCTAGTTGTGAATGCTAAAATTGGAACCTGCACATTCAGATAACACAAGCCAAGAAACTATGAGATCTATGTAGTATCATCTAATTACTTCATTCAATAGATCAACATGGTATTGAAATAAGTGAAATAAAAAAATCACATATAGGAAAACAATGAATTCTTTGCATTAATATAAATGGAAGGAAATTACAACTATAGGTAGCAATCGATCTTGTAGAAGAGCTCCTCCAAGTTGTTGACTTGTCCTTTCTTTTTCACAATATTCACCTCCAATCACCCTAAATGCATGAGATGATAACCACTCACTACAACAACATAAGGGTAGAATCACTCTCCAAAATCCAACCCCCAACCACATAGAAGGTTGGGAATATATAGAGAAGTAGGGAAGTTTGGAGTTCTTACCCAATTACCAATCTAGGGTAAGAGATCCACCTTTGATGGAGGGATAAGATCAAAGGATAAGTGGTGAAAAATCCAAAGTAGGGAAGGGTAGGATCCAAATGTTTTATCTAAGGTAAGTAGTTGAAACAACTTCTAGAAACTCCTAGAAGGGGAAGCTTCTGGAATCTCGATCATTCTCTCAGATTTATAGAACCAACTTAGGTGCAAAGGGGAGCGATTTGCTAGTGACCAACGCATGCCACAATAGAGCAACCTGCTGGGGAATGTACCCCAGTAGGCTTGCAGGGAGCGTTGGTCCTCAAACTGGCTAAGATGAGGCAGTTTAGGGCTGAAATTATGGGGGATGAAGGGAACATGCTTAGGGATTTGTGCAACATGGTGACAAGGGGGAATAAGATGTTGATTGAACCCATTAAGAGGCTTACTGATCAAATGTGAAAAAATGACCTATAACAGAATGCGATTGAAAGCACAAATTCAGAGATGATGACTAATGGTTGAAGTGGTTTACTTCGTGACAAGTTGGGATCAAGGAAAATCGACAAGCTTCATTTGTAACAATACATTTACAACATGAAATTTTTGTTTGCTAAGGGAGGAATACCCATACTCAGTTCATAACATAACATAATATGTACAATGATCAGATGATGCATCCACAGGTACAACTGGTGACCCATGATTGGATAATTTTCTATATGATCACGACCATCATACATTGTGATCTTTGTATAACTCCTGAAATCACAACCCAGATGGATGAAACTAGATCCAGGTCTTCTATCTCATTCACATGAACAACCAATGTACGAGTCTAACCATGTGAGTCAATGAGCTAGAGTCAAACATGGTAGAAAACATATGATTATTGACCAATGATGTAAGCCATTAACAGACATGAGAGAAACCACCGATGATGTTAAGGGCTCTCAAGGTACTATAGTACAATCCGTATCGTGTGAATGAATGAGTTGATGTATAACACCACACAGAACCTTTCAGTTGAAGGTCATTGATGTAAACCTGTCACCGAGAGCGAGGAAGCTTGTCATTGATGTATGCAAGCACCAAGGTACCAAAGGTGTGTTTCTAACTAAACTTCCTGGATGATGTGCTAATGTTGACAGGAAGTGACCCGTCACCAGAGGGCCTTAATGTATCCCCCATCAACAACACGAAATGAGTATCATGATTGAGACAGAATGATCACAATGATGCTGACATGGAACTGGATCGGGAAAGGTAGACATGTAATGAAGGCTTAAGAGTATTGTAGCTGAGATCAAATGAATGAATTCTCTTGAAAACACTGATGAAATTGAATGGATTTGGCAGCATTGACCCAAAACTGAAATGGAGGATCTGAAAATGGTATGATAACCAAAAGACATGCATATTACCCAACCCAATAGCCACATAGATGAAGTGAAAGAGTGTCGTGTTCAAGAGTGACTCACTTCCATTAGCAAAACATAATCCCTTGTTTTCCGAATTTCCCCAACCATACTGGTCAGTACCTCTTTATTTTTTAACAAGCTTGAGGAGGATAACATATGCTTGATTTGTAAGTTCATCCTTCCAACGAACCCTGAGAAGTAGTGGTTCGGCCTTGTCATGTTTGACAAGTCTATCAATGTTTGATATTTTAATGAGTCCAGCGAAGGTAAAACTCGACACCTTTTTCATGTTGAGAGAGTTTGAAAAAGAGGCAAAAAAAGAAACTCCAAACGCCCCTTTTCATAGATAGTCCCTTAGGTCTAAAAAGGTAGAAAACAATACCCAAGAGAACCTCTTAGCCATGTTAGACTAAGGTATTCATTTATCGTAGTTAGTATATCTCAGTTTGAAAAAGGGTTAAACGTATACTGAGTAGACTTCTTTTCATTTACTTTTATGAGTTCGAAAAGACAAGTGCTTGACAATATTTACATATTTTATGAGGGTCCTGCATGATGCATGCATTGAGCTCTGGGAGCTCCGGGGGGGCTTGGGGTACTTCTTGGAGAAACAAGTGACGATAGGGTGACTCACCCTCCCCTAATGGTGCACAGTGTATAGGGTGAATGGTTCAACCTTCCCCTGTGATACCCTATGGTGACTGGGGGACATGATGAGTGGTTTTCCTGTTGAGGCATCCTACCCATGAAGTCTAGGACTCATGGGAAGTACCTCTCATATGGCTAATGAGCAGGGAAATGGGGTTAGGGACCATAGTAGTACTATTAATGGACGTATCATTGTATCTACCGTACTCCCTATGGTAGGATGACATCCATTGATCTGGGATTAACATGAGTGGTTTGAGACACTCTCTTGTGATATTGATCTAGGATCAATAAAATTGACTTCGGGTTAGTAGAGAATGGTATGATACATTCTCGATCAATTCTTCTTCTTCATGGTTCAGCAGAGCAGAGCTCAGGAAAGTAGAGCAGAGTAGTGCAGGGCACTGATGGCAAAGATAATACAGCCAGACATATGGATCAGTGGATGGAGTTCTCCCTAGTTGAGAGGGAGTGTTAAAATTGGAAACTAGTTCCAAACTCCACGTGGGTAATCTTATTTATGGCAACTGATATTTTTCTTGGATCCCTCTCATTCAGAGGTGTAGGATTGATCTAAAGATCATCCGATTCTGATAAGTATTCATGGAGTTATGAATTTATTTGTGTTATAAGACAATTCGTCAAGGTCGACCAACAACCAAATAAACCCCACATTTTCTCAACTTTTTAGTATAAAAGGAGATGACTTGAGAGTAATTTCTCACACACACTTCTATCTTGATTTCTCTCTCCACTTCTCTTGGGTTTTAGTGGAAGAGAAATCTAGGAGTGGAAGCCCTAGATGTTGGAGGAAAAGAGGCTGACCTAGATGCAGATGGAAGGCAACCCTAGACGTAGATGGAATCTAGACCTAAACGCTAATATAATTCAGCCCTAACACAGTCAAGTTGGGTTTGCTATAGGTGACAACGTGGTAAGTAAGGGCTGTTCCAAGTCCATAATGCTGGGAAAATTAGGTCGAGGAATATTTGTGTGGACAATAGATTTGTAGCCACAATATAATGGGTCAAAGGAATAGCGTGGAGGCTGCCCTAGACAATGTAAAGGGGCTGACAAGACATCATGACATGATCAAACATGTAGTGGATGACAACATTGAAAAATACAAAGTGAGATTTGTGGCTAGAGGGATTTCTCAAAAAGAGGAGAATACTATGATGAGACTTTTTCTCTGGTTACCAATTACACTATTAGATCCATGATTTATATTTCTACTTCTATGGGTTGGAATTTACATCAAATGGATGTAAATACTAATTTTATTGATGGTGTTATTGAGGAAGAAGTGTACATAGATCAACCTCAAGGTTTCAAGGTCCATGGTAGAGAGTCTCATGTTTGTAGGTTGAAGAAAGCCTTCTATGGACTTAAGCAAGCCCCAAGAGCTTGGTATACATGAATTGACAATTTTCTGACAGGACTTGGTTTCTCCAAAAATGTTGATCCAAACTTGTACTTCACGGTAAAGAAGGATGAACTTATGATTCTATTATTATACATTGATGACTTATTTTTAACAGTTGTGGAACATCTCATTATTCAAAGTAAGAGGGACTTGGCCTCTGAATTTGATATGAAGGATCTTGGTGTTGAAGAAAGTGTAACTAGGTTCAGTCTTCATAATGACATGATATTTTTAAATGATGAAATGAAAGAAATAAAATTATTTTTGTATGCCTTGTTGCATGGGTTTCATAAGAAAGAGGTTTATTTAGTAGTGGATTCCATTGAGAGCCTTAGGATTTATTAATAAATTAAAGAGTCAATGCCATGTATGAAGAATCTCTTCTTGAACATGAGTCAATGTATATAAGTATATAAATATGTCTAGTTATCCCTCCAATGATAAGAACTAGCCATCCTCTTCAAAGTCAGCCTCCAAATTGGGTGGACAACTCAAGTCAGATTACATGTAATAGACACATCTATTCATTGTCATGTTGGCTTAATTTGTGGACGAACTACTATAAATACCTTGTTGGACTCTTCACATAAAAACACAGATAAATTGTATCTATCTCTAAGATTTTTGCATTAAAGTTACAGTGAGGAATTTCAGTGTTTTGGATGAAGTGCAGATCTTAGGTTCTCATGAAGTTTTGAAGGTCTATCATAGGAAAGGATCTTAGATACCACAACGATGAATTTTCAGAAGTCTGTCCATGATGAAGTATGCAGATACCTCTGTAATTAAGTGGATGATCACAGTATTTCAAATATCTGAGATCTTAGTGATCTAGGACATAAGAAAAGCTCAGATCACACATGTTTCGATAAAGACTACAGTCAAAGGTTACAAAAAAATAGTTCCATGGAGAAGGGAATTTGGATCCCTCTTGAACATAGATAGCTGATCAGTAAAGAATCTCTATGATTCAATGTGAGAGCAAAGATTGAACTGTTAGATAGAAGAAGAAATTGGGTGTGTAAAGGAATACGTCAGATCTCTATATAGTTCATTGTTTAGGGGCAACAAAGAAGATAAGATGGTTCATCGAAGGACATGACAGTGAGAAGAAAATAATGATGGAAGGATCTTGATAAGATAGTGATGGGAAGACACAAAGAAGGTTGAAGCAAAGGAAGAATCACAAAGCATAAAAGACATTCAAATGAAGTAGTGGATTGATCTTGGAGTGGCTATTAGGTCAAGGGTCTTGTTCTTGGTCTTGGAATTTGTCAATTGGAATCTCTATAAGAAGAATTTTGTGCAAGTTTTCCTCTCAAAGAGTGAGAGGTTTTGGCCTTGGCAGAAAGCCAACATCTTGTGTTCTTGTATTTTTTTGTTTTGGTAACTATTTGATGAATATAAGAAAACAAACTCTAATAATAACAAGTGAAGATTGTGCTAAGAAGAAAAATTTAAAAATACATCACAAATAGTTATCATGGTGAGAAGAATCTTATTAACCTACATTTTCCTTAGATTCTTCAACATGGTATCGGAGCTAAGGTACTGAAGTGAAAGGAAGGGAAACAAAGAGACATTCAAGGACAAGGTTTCATGAAGAAACATTTAAGGATCAAGTTTCAAGAAGAAACATTCAGATCAAGTCTCAAGAAGTAGTCTACAACAACAAGAGCTTTTGTTTATGAAGTCATCATAAAAAAGCCACCAAGACCCTCATAAAGTTGTCTACAAAGCAAGGTAACTCGAAAGACCTCAAAATCAAAGATCACATCATCTTGAAGCAGTCCTGATCTACAATACAAAAGAACTCAAAGCATATTGAAGGCAATAACGAATGGCCATCTTCAAGAAAGGATCATCTCCTTACCCTATAATAAGATCATTTAAAGAAGCAATAGATCATCCTCATCAAAAGGAGAACCTTTTCTATTGAGGAAAGGCTCTCCCTTTTGGAAGGATATCATCCAAGAAGAAGCCATAATAATATTATTCAACCATTATTCAAGTGATCAAGTGGAAGAGTTAATATTTACTTGTCAAGTAAGTCATTACAAGAAAAAATGACATTGGTGAGGGGCGAAAAATGTCACCATAAGCTCATTGGTGACGGTCAAAAGATCATTCTTCACCAAAAACTGAACGTCACCAACGGTGGCATCACCAAAACTATAGGTGTTGTAGTGACATACAAAGTCCGTTACCAATAATGATTTATAATGACAGATAATGACTGTCACCATTTCATATGAGAAATGGTGATGGACCATAATCTCCGTCACCAAAAGCTGAACGTCACCAAAAGTGGCGTTGCCAAAAGTATAGGTGTTGTAGTGACATTCAAAGTTCGTCACTAATAATAATTTATAATAATGGATAGTGACCATCACCATTGCATATGATTTATGGTAACAGACCATAGCCTTGGTCACCAAAAACTGAACGTCACTAAAGGTGGCGTTGCCAAAAGTATAGGTGTTATGATTACATTCAAGGTCCATCACGAATATTGATTATAATGACGTATAGTGACCGTCACCATTTCATATGAACAATAATGATTTATTGTGATGGATCTTTAATGGCCGTCACTATTGGTGCATATATATGGTGACATTCATTAACCATCACCAAAAGCTGCATTGCTAGAAGTATAGGTGTTCTGGTGACATTCAATGTCCATCACGAATAATGACTATAATGACGGACAATGCCATCACCATTTCATATCAACAACACCGTTTATGGTTACAGACCTTTGAGGGTCGTCATTATTGATGCGTATCTATGGTGGCGTTCGTTGACTGTCACCATTTCATATTTTTGGTGAGGGTAAACAAATGTCACCAAAGCTCATTGGTGATGGTCAAAAGAGCCTCCACCACCAAAAATTGATCGTCACCATTCCACGTGGATGTTAGGGCACAGTGCAATCGAACCACCAACCTCCTGCTTGTAAAGCAGGTGCTCTTCCATTGAGCTAGCACCCTTTAATTATTAATATTATTATTATTATTATTATTATTAATTTTTTTTTTTTTTTTTTTTTTTTTTTTTTTTTTTTTTTTTTTAAATTAGACCTTGAAACTTCATAAATTGTAAATTCTACAACTTTCAATAAATTAAAGTCTCAGCAATATTTTACTAAACAAGTAAAGCAACATCGAAGATGTAGGTCCCTACCTAATGGTTATTGAAGTTATGAAATTGGGTGGAGGGAAAAATAGTTATGTATAAGAGAATCAATATGTTTAGTTGAATACTCAATTAGAAGTGAAACTCTGAAGACATTTACAACCTATAAATGACCTATAACTATCAATTGCATCAAATATTTCAAAGGAAATGTCATAAGTGGATATCATATGGAAGAAGAGGAGGCAAGGACTTGGAACCCTTGTACATCTTGGCATACGTTAGCACCTGACACATCTTAGCTTGTTTGACATGTCTTCATATTACCTAGCACATCTTAGCATGCCCTAGCATTCCCTAACACACCTTTGCAGTCATGACCTCACAACTAGCATTTCATTTTGCATGGATTGGGAACCTTACATTCACTGGAACACCTTGGCACTCCTAATTTTCATGCCCTCTATTATCCTCCATATTGTCCTAGGCTGATGAAGAGATTGACAGACGTAACCATAGATGAAGACTTTAGTTTGGTAGCTAGCCCTACCAAACCAGAGAGGGCTCTCTCTATGAAATCAAAACCAAGAGATGACTGGAATGTAAAGGATTTTAGGGTACATAGCTAGGGTCAGATGGGTTTTTAGAAAATTTAGGGACTTGGAACTCTATCCACTAGTGTCTTGTCTGGCAGGGACTTTGTCAAGGAGGCAAGGACTTGGAACTCTGTCTAGGATAAAGCACCTAACATGCATGATAGAAGCTCCCTAGAAGAGTGTCCCCTGCTCAAAATATAGAACCCTTCTCTATTGTGCACTTTTCTTAAAGATAAATCTGTACATAAAATAGCACTAAGAAAAACACCTAAATTAAGAAAAGTGAGCATCTAAGTCAAACTATAAAAGTATAATAAATATGGCTCTATGTAAGTTTTGGAAACACTAGACAAGCATGATTTCATACAAAAACAATAAGATTCCTAAAATCGATGTGATTCTTTCATCGTTGCTATACCCTCACAGCAAAACTGGAATCTATAGCATGTACCCCAAGGCTGTGTGCATTTTTTGAAGGTGTAGATTGAAAGGATCTGCTGAGATGAAGTATTATTGAAGGAGAAACACCTTCAAAACAATAGATAAAGTCTATTGTGAATTCAACCCATTTGCACACAGACCAAGGCTGCTACTAGGTACCCTTCTCCACTGAATGGAAACTACAATGTATTATAGTGCAGCTGAAGGAAAAACACCTTTTGTGCAACACAGATAAAACTATAACAGATATTATCACTGTGGTCTCGGTTGTCGATGATCTCATCAATATAGGTAACAACTTCGATAATTGAAAAACCAAAAGGTGAGATGCATAGATCATTTGAAATCACAGATTTGGGCATACTTTATTATTGTTTAGGAGTGTTAGTATAGAAAATGCAAGGTAACTTGTTGTGTCTTTATGTCACAGGCCAAGGATGCAAGAAATACATAAAATATTAAATAACATGGTATAAGTCGATTGCAGGTTATTTTGAAACAGGAATGGAATTCTCCTTGTGCAGGTTCTAATCTAGTGGGTATAACTTTAAATAAGAAACTGATAGTTATGGGGCTGAAATTGTCTCACAATAAATGAAAAGTCCCAAATTTGTTCACTAGAAAGAAGTAGAGTGAGTCGTTAGGTTTATGGAAGGGAACACCCTATTCGCAGGAAGATAACTTGAAATTAGTCGGGCATATTATTTATCCTCTTCTTGTACGTGTGTGCTTTGAAAAGCTAACCACCTCCAAAGACTCAAGAACAACTCTAGTAAAGTATATAGGTGTGAAACACTTCTAAGAAAACCCATCACTTAATGACAATTAAGCTAGGAATATGTCGAAGGATTCAATCTTGCATTCAGTCATAAAAAGGAAGTTGCGGTATCTAACATCTTGCCAACAAACCAACTCCAACCATAATGTGAAAGGTAGGTTAACTACAAAACCTCTTTACCACTTTGTAGTATTGTTCCCTCTTGAATTCCAACAGGTATCTGGCTACTTAGATCTACAAAACTCGTGCTGGGTAAACTCTGCATGATACAATTGTGACGTGCAAGCTTGACACATACTCTAGTTTCCCTCTAAAAGAGGGTAAGTGAAAATAATATGATAATCTTAAGTGTAATTTGATCATACAATATTGATGTATTGCATGGAATAAACAATATACTATCAATGTTGAATGCACTAATGAATAACTAAAAAATAACGAATTTCTTATTGCTACAATAGCACCCCTTGGGATTCTCGGATAAAGCACCTAACTTGCATGGTAAAAGCTTCCTAGAATAGAGTACCTCCTACCTAGAAGTGTGTCCCCTGCTCAAAATATAGAACCCTTCTCTACTATGCACTTTTCTTAAAGATAAAATTGTGCATAAAACAGAACTAAGAAAAACACCTAAATTAAGAAAAGTGAGCATCTAAGTCAAACTATAAAAGCATACTAAATATGGTTGTATACAATATTGAGGTATTGCATGGAATAAAAAATATACTATCAATGCACTAATGAATAACTCAAAATAAACGAATTTCTTATTGCTACAATAGTGCCTCTTGGGATTCTCGGATAAAGCACCTAACTTGCATGGAAAAAGATTCCTAGAATAGAGTACCTCCTACCTAGAAGTGTGTCCCCTGCTCAAAATATAGAACCATTCTCTATTGTGCACTTTTCTTAAAGATAAATCTATGCATAAAGTAGAACTAAGAAAAACACCTAAATTAAGAAAAGTGAGCATCTAAGTCAAACTATAAAAGAATACTAAATATGCCTAAAATCGATGCACTTCTTTCACTGCTGCTACAACCTCATAGGAAAACTATAATCTACACCATGTATCCCAAGGCTGCATGCATCTACTAAAGGTGCAGACCAAAAGTATCTACTGAGATGAAGTATTGTTGAAGGAGAAACACCTTCAAAACAACATATAGAGTCTAATGTGCATTCAACCCATCTGCACACTGGCCAAGGTTGCTATTGGGTACACTTCTCCTCTAAATGGAAACTACAGTGTATTGCTACTCTACTGAAGGAGAAACACCTTAAGAGAAACACAGATTAAACTATAACATATATTGTCACTGTGGTATCGGTTGTAGAAGTTCTCATCAATATAGGTAACAACTTCGATAATTGAAAAACCAAAAGGTGAGCTACATAGATCATTTGAAATGATAGATTTGGGCATACTTTATTATTTTTAGGAGTGTTAGTATAGAAAATGCAAGGTAGCCTATTGCATCTTTATGTCACAGATACAGAAAAGATTAAATAGCATGGTACAAGTCTATTGTAGGTTCTTTCAAAAAAAGAATGGTGTTATCCTTGTGTAGATTCTAATCTACTGGGTATAGATTTAAATAAGAAATTTATAGTTATGGGGTTGGAATTGTCTCACGATTCATGGCAAGTCCCAAAGTTGTCCACTAGAAATAAGTAGAGTGATTCATAAGGTTTATGAATGGGAACACCCTATTCATAGGTAGATAACTTCAAATTAGTCGGGCATATTATTTCTCCTCTTCTTGTATGTGTGTGCTTTGAAAAGCTAACCACCTCCGAAGACTCAATAACAACTCTAGTAAAGTTTATAGGTGTGCAACACTTTTGAGAAAACCCATCACTTAAAGAAAATTGAGTGAGGAATATGTCAAAGGATTCAATCTTGCACTCAGTCATAAAAATGAAGTTGGGGTATGCCAACAAATCGACTCCAACCATAATGTGAAATCTAGGTTAACTGTGAAACCTCTTTCCCACTTTGTAGTATTGTTGCCTCTTGAATTCCAACAGGTATCTTTCTGCTTAGATCCACAAAATTTGTCCTAGGTAAAATTTTCATGATACAATTGTGATGTGCAAGCTTGAAACACACTCTAGTTTCCCTCTAAAAGAGGGTAAATCAAAATATTATGACAGGCTTAATTGTAATTTAATCATACACTGTTGAGGTATTGTATGGAATAAACAATATACTATCAATGCACTAATGAAGAACTCAATATAAACGAATTTCTTATTGCTACAATAGCACCACTCTTGGGATTCTCCAAGGAGCCACTCATTTATATATATTTGGAATCTTTACTTGGTCTGTAGAAAGATTAAGCAATGGCAATGATCACTCTTTTCCCTCCCATGGAAGGTCTATATGGAGTCAACAATAAATTGATTTAAAAGTGAGGTATATGCCTGAAAAATAGGGGTCTAATTCTTCAACTCTAATTTAGTGGAAAGGAAATATTCAATTGTAAATGATTGATCTTCTATAGTGTAAGTTTCTAGATAAATGGTTAGCGTAAATCTGTCCATTGTCCACATATCCCAAAAAACCATGTATGTCTAGACTCTGGTTGTGTGTAAGAGAGGGGAGATCACATAAATAATCCATTATCAAAAGAAAAAGTTAAAGCACAACATTCTATGGAGAGTTTTTTTTTAAAATTTTATTACATACCTTAGAAAGTTTGAAAGGACATAACTGAAGCTTCCCTCTCCTTCCACACCTCATTAAATATGCCCCCTTTCCAATGCGGATGTGGCCTGCAAAATCACAATCAACAAATAGAATATGAAAAGTAAGTTTAATGAATTAAGTAGCTTTGTTATACTTCAAGCAAATGGACTATGAGAAATTGGATTCATTCTCTACAAAAGATACTATAGCAAGATCTAATTACATTTTTAACTGAAACAAAGGTAAATTGGATTCATGCTCTACAATAGACGATATAATGAGATCTAATGACATTTTCAACTCAAAAAAAGGTAAGTTGAGTAAGCTCAAGCTCCAAAATGATGGCATCCAACTTCTGAGTGGTAGTTACTATATATATCTAAATAGAGGCTATAACATAAAGATATTTGTTATATGTGAAGATAAAAAAATGAAAGGAATGTGAAATTTTGAACATCAACTATAAGTTCCTTTCAAGGA
>APFE031265531.1:0-15220 GCA_000404065.3 Pinus taeda
AGAAGAAAAAGGTAATAGTGTTGATTGATTCAGGAAGTACCCACAATTTTATTCATTGTAAGGTAGCAAAAGAATTGAATTGCTTCCTATATCTAGCACCAAAATGTCAAGTGATGATTGCAAATGGAGGAACAATAAATTTCTCTGGAAAATGCCATAATATCAAGCTATCCATGGGAGAATATGTATTGACTATCCCAATGCTTTTCATTCCAATGGGGGGTGTTGATTTTGTACTATGAGTCCAATGGCTACAATCCTTGGGTACAATAGCTTTTAATTTTCAAGAACTTTTCATCAAATTTTCTATGAAAGGAAAGGAAGTTGAATTAAAGGGTATTGCAGGGAAACTAGGAAAGATAATCAGCTCTAATGGTATGACAAAGCTTCTAAAAAAGGAACAAAGAGGTGTAATTGCACAATTATGTTCGCTAGATGTTTCCACATCGGAATCATCTATTTTTCCAGATCTCCAAACAGTCCTGGACAATCATTCCAAGGTATTTGAGACTCCCAAAGGTCTCCCACCTGTGCGTGATCATGATCATGCTATTCATCTAATTCTAGGAAGTGTTCCTCCAAACATCAGGCCATACAGATATCCCTATGCCCAAAAGAGTGAAATTGAACATATGGTTACAGAAATGCTAGAGGATGGTATAATTCAACCGAGTCAAAGTTGTTTCTCTACTCCAAGAGTATTGGTGCACAAGAAGGATAGATCATGGTGCATGTGTCTAGATTATAGGGAGCTCAACAAGCTCACTATTAAAGATAAGTTTCTCATTCCTGTCATTGATGAATTACTGGATGAATTGAATGGATTAATTTACTTCACCAAGTTGGATCTTTGTTAAGGATATCATCAAATCAGAACGAAGCCTGAATACATTTCAAAAACAACATTTAGAACTCATGAGGGTCATTATGATTTTTTGGTCATGCCTTTTGGCCTTACCAATGCACCTTCAACATTTCAAGGTTTGATGAATTCCATTTTCAAACCATTCCTTAGAAAATTTGTGTTAGTATTTTTTGATGATATACTAATCTACAGCAAGTCTTGGAAGGATCATGTTGAACTTGTTGATAGGGTGCTACAACTATTGGAGGAGAAACAATTATATGCAAAAAGATCCAAATGTTTCGCACAAGAGGTGGAATATCTGGGTCATATTGTATCTCATTAAGAAGTTAAGGTAGACCCTATCAAAATTAAAGCCATTAAGAAATGGAAAATCCCCACATCCATAAAGCATCTAAGAGGATTTCTCAAGTTAACAGGGTATTATCACAAGTTTGTTAAGAATTATGGGAGAATAGCAGCACCTCTAACAACATTATTGAAGAAAGATGCATTTTCATGGACTCCAGAAGCAACAAAGGCCTTCGAACATCGTAGGCAATGTGCCAACCACCGGTCTTAGCTACACCGGACTTCACAAAAACCTTTATTGTGGAATGTGATGCTTCAGGAAATGGAATTGGGGTTGTTCTAATGCAAGATGAAAGACCCATTGCTTTTGAAAGTCATCCAATCAAGGGAAAGTTTTTACACAAAGCTATTTATGAGAAGGAAATGTTGGTAGTACTCCATGCACTTAAGAAATGGCGACCCTTCCTAATGGGAAGACACTTCAAGGTAAAAATGGATCATGATAGCCTTGAATACTTTTTAGAACTAATATTAGCCTCTAAAGATTAACAGAAGTGGGTCACAAAGATTTTTGGTTATGACTTTGAAATCATCTACAAAAAAGGGAAGCAAAATGTGGTGGCAGATGCACTCTCAAGAAAGGATGAGGATGTGGAAGCATTGTTGTGCGCCATTTCTATTATCCAACCAGATTGGATAAACGAAGCAAGGGAGGAATGGAAGAATGATGAAGAAGTGGGGGCACTTATTTGAAAGTTACAACAAGATTCTAGTACGTCTGATACATTTAGCTGGCAAAATGATTCGTTATGGTACAAAGATCGCTTATACCTCTGTAAGAATTCCCAGATAGAACAAAAGATTCTTATGGAATTTCACACTTCTCCCTTAGGAGGGCACTCAGGATTTTTAAAAACTTACCACAGGGTTAAAAAGGAATTTTTTTGGGATGGCCTTAAATTAGATATTCAAAAGTTTGTGGCGTAATGTTTGGTTTTCCAACAAAATAAAGTTGAAACAATTAAGACACCGGTCTATTACAACCTTTATCCATTCCAAGCCAACGTTGGGAGGAGGTTTCAATGGATTTTATCACAGGTTTACCCAAGTCTGAGGGAAAGAGTGTCATCATGGTGGTAATTGACAGACTTACCAAGTATGCACACTTTTGTGCATTATCACATCCATTTAAAGCCAATACAGTTTCCACGGCATTTATGGAAACAATTCAAAACCTACATGGAAATCCAAAGATTATTGTAAGTGACAGAGATCCCATTTTCACTGGAAATTTTTGGACAGAATTATTTTCTTGTCTTGGTACTCAGTTAGCTCATAGCTCATCTTATCATCCTCAATCTGATGGGCAAACTAAGATAGTAAACAAATGTTGGGAAGGATATCTTCGTTCTTTGTATATGATAAACAAACACAATGGGTCAAATGGTTGCCTCTGGCTGAATGGTGGTATAACACTTCTTCCATACAGCAACAAAAATGACCCCATTTATGGCACTTTATGGGTATCAACCACCATCCATCACATCATATTTAAGAGAAAATTATAAGGTTCAAGCAGTGGAACATCACATCGAAAATCAACAACAAGTCCTCAAACTCTTAAAGGATAACCTCGTGTTGGCACAAAATAGAATGAACAGGCAGATCAACATCGCAGCGAAAGAAGTTTTGATGTAGGTGACTTGGTATTCCTACGGCTACAACCATATAAACAAATGTCCCTCAAGCAAGCTAAGAAGGATAATAAATTATCACCAAAGTATTATGGTCCATACAAGGTGTTGCAAAAGATTGGTACTATGGCATACAAATTGGGCTTCCTACAACTTCTCGATTGCACCCAATTTTCCATGTTTCATGTTTAAAGAAGGTTATAGGCGACAAGCTCCCAATTCAAACAATATTGCCAGAACTTGACGAGGAAGGAAAAATTATATTGGAACCGGAAGCAGTCACTGAAACAAGAACTCGACAGCTACGAAATCGATCAATTTCGGAGTATCTTATCAAGTGGAAGAACTTATCTGCTGAAGATTCCACATGGGATGATGAGAATTTTATATAGAAGTATCCAGAACTACTCAAGCGTTGAGGACAACACTTTTTTTGAAGGAGAGGTGCATGTTGGGTCCCTATAATACTAGTGATTACCCCATTACTATTGTAGTTGTACCCTTTATTAATATTGTTGTGCCCCTATTTCCCCCATATTGTTATTATTGTGCCCCATAGAATCCCTCTATTGTTATTTTTGTGGATTTATATTATTATTGCTAGGTCGGCTGGGTTATATTGTGACTCCTTAGACTCCTATATCTAGAAAGGTGGTTTTGTCATTTGTATCATCCAAGAATTGTTCATTTATGTAATGTAAAGGAGGTTCCCCCTCGAAGAGGCTGAATTCTAAGCCGTTGATCTATCCTTTCTATCTTTTCTTGAGTTGGTTCATAACACGGACCTGAAAGATTTATAAATGAAACCCTACAAATTTTGAAATCCATGGTAAGCGGGATTTCAAGCAGGCCTTAGTCGGTAAGTGGTTTTGTATGGGCGTGGCTCGAACCTATACAATGGTCGACACATGGCATGGCTAAGGAGAGAGAAAACCACCTTTTCGGGTGGGTAACCTCCATGCACATAAGGCACCCGAAACAGACTGTCAGCCATTGGATTGGAGATCACGTAGATCAATGGTGGGCTTGTGATAACCATAAAAGGCGATCTTGAAAGAGTTTATAGGGGCGATTTAATAATATTTGAAGTCTGGATTTTTGCACCTGATAGTGTTTTTTTGGTAAAACTCTATGTAATGGAATTTTGCTCTATTTTCGGGTTTTCACTTTAGGAAAGGCCTGATTCCTTTGTAACAACCCCTAATCATTGTGCCATGCGGAAAGCGGGCGTTTTGTAAACAATGATGCATTTTGTAACATGCAGAGCCACGGAGCGAGAAGCCAAAGGGCTAGATGAAGAGTGAGGAATGATTACGTGGAGAGAAATGGCTCGAGAAGCCACAGAGCCAGAAGAATGCCTCAAAGAAGTGGGAGAGCTCAATTGATGAGGTAGAGTTGCAGAGCTGGAGAGAGCAGGTAGAGGGGAAAGTGCAGGCATTTGAGGGACTCTTTGGGATCGCTTGGAGGTCAAGCGAGTGAACCAGAGAGCTGAAAGTTATTGAGAGAGTCGCTTGGAGGTCAAGCGAATTACAAAGGCATGCAGAGGCTTAGAGAGAGAGCTCAGAGAAGTTAGAGCTAGAGCCAGAGCCAGAGCTAGAGCTAAAGCCAGAGCTAAGAGCTAGAACCATAGCCAGAGCCGAGAGCCAGAGCTAGAGCCAGAAAGCCGAAGAGCTTTAGAGCCAAGGATAAGATGGTGTTCTAAGCCCATTGCATTCTCTGTAAACTAGTGAAGTTGAGCGTGGAGCTTGTAAGAGGAGTTTGCCATAATCCCAGAGAGCCTAGTCGAGTTGACTAGAGCTCAAGGAGATGTAGCCCAAGAGTTTTGGGTGAACTCCATATTATATTGTTGTTATGTAGATTGCATTTGCTGCTTTATTTACTGTTATATGTATTTTATATCAATTTAAGCAAACAAACTTAAAGCACATAAACAGTCAAAAACAAACACAAACATAAACCTATTTTCAGGGACTTTTTAATTCCGCAATTGGTTAATCATAAAGTCATGGGAATATATAAGCTTTGGAAGTGAGAGAGGTTCTTGTAAGCTTGACAAGAAGCCTTTAGGCCCCATTTTCAGATCAACCAGCGACAATAGGGGCCAGTAACCCTGAAGAAATTGACCAAATTTGAATCAAATACACTCTCTCTTGTACTTGAGTCTTGAGCATTAACACCAATTAGACTTCATCATCAAAAACCATTGCAAGGACTTGGGACTTGTAGCACATATCCACTCTCATAGTCAAACAAGTTTATTCTAATACATTGTTGAGTTAGCAGTTTAATATCCTTTGCAACACTACATATATGCATTGATATTATATTTGACATTGTAATATGAATTGAGCACCTTGGTGTGACGTTGTTTTAATTATCTAGTTATTGATGTTTTGTACATTATTCTGTAATATAATTGTAAGTGTGTGTGAGTGTGTACATATTTGTGATGTGTCAGTATGCTATATGCTATATCACCACAGTTCTGTGAAAAAAGCATCGTCCGCTTTCTAACCTTGGGATTCCCATGAATGCCTTGTTTGTCCCTTAAGCCCCTACACCTGGGGAACTAGATCACTCAGAATGTAAAATTGAATATTCTAGGCATGATTTCCAATATTGTTGAATATTCTAGGCATGTTTTCCAATATTGAAAACAATATTGTAAGAATGTTATGTGTTCAACATCTCTAGATGATGGGTTTCAAGGATTTGAATGCCTAATGTGTTTTGGTGCAAGTTAAAATGGACGATCATGCATTGTTGCATAAGCTTTGTAATACCTTAAGAAACGATCATGCATTGTTGCATAAGCTTTGTAATACCTTAAGAAAAAAATCTCTGCCTTGTACTGGGCTCAATAAATTCCCCAACTTCTGCCAACCTCGCATTCAGTGGTTCTTTAAGATGACTTTAAGAATTTCTCTCTAACTTGGAAATCAACTTTTGATCCATAATATTAGATTATTGATGTGTGGTTGAATTATGTCCATTATTTAATCCTATTGTTATTTTAGGGTCATCATTCTATTGCATTTTGTGAGAATATGGGTTGGACAATTTGGTTGTGGTTTTGTGAGAATATGGGTTGGAAAATTTGGTTGTGGTCGTGGTTGTTTGTGGTTGTTTCAGTTCCATCTCAGAGAGGGCCAAAAGCACTTCTCCACTGGATGTCAAAACATTTTCTAGAGTTGGGAATAGGCATTGGAATGAAAGAGGGTCATCATTCTATTGCATTTTGTGAGAATATGGGTTTGACAGTTTGGTTGTGGTTGTGGTTGTTTCAATTCCATCTCAAAGAGGGCCAAAGGCGGTTGTGGTTGTTTCAATTCCATCTCAAAGAGGGCCAAAGGCCCAACTTCTCCACTGGATCTCAAAACATTTTCAAGAGTTGGGAATAGGCATTTGGTTGTGGTTGTGGTTGTTTGTGGTTGTTTCAATTCCATCTCAAAGAGGGCCAAAAGCCCAAATTCTCCACCAGATCTCAAAACATTTTCTAGAGTTGGGAATATGCATTGGAATGAAAGAGGTTAGATACCCAGCTAAGTTTTGTAAGCGAAGCTAGACAATAATGATTGGTTCTCCACATGCATTAACAAGAAGCAAAGCTAGACAATAATGATTGGTTCTTCACGTGCATTTACAAATCACAAATCCCACCTCTTAGACTGGTCCAAAATCAGCCACAAAACATATATATTCTCATTGTGGTATAAAGAGTGAAATTGTGCAATAAATATTAAACATGCTATATGCTTAAAAATATATAGCAATAAATACAACAACACTAGCATACAAAAGGACAAAATGAGGATATCATCATCATAACATACAAAAACTTGTAGAGATTACATAAAGCAGTGAATGCGTATGAAATATTGTTTACTCCACAATTTATCCATTGCAAAAATTGACATGTTTTCTTAGCCTTAATCTAAAACTGGCTTTAGGGAATTCCTGAGTATAAACCTTCACATATTACTATAAATATAAATCAGATCATAACAAACTACAAAATGTGATGCAATAAAAATTTCAACATGGAAAAACTATTTCGCGGAGTTATTCTTGAGTGAGCCTCTGTGCTGCTTCCTCGGCCAAACGGTTTTCCTTTGCCTTTTTTTTTTCCCTGTTATTTGGTTCAAATAATGCCACATCCCCATTGTGGCCGATACTCAAACTTGCCATTGAAGTTAGGCTACAAGAAGCGTTAATTTATTAAGTAAACTGTGTAATTTTGATTTTATGTGGCATTGTTTGATGAATAAAACATAGTGGCTGACGATATAATTAATTTATGTAAAATTGTGATAAGATTACTGAATTGTTGGAATTTTATCTCAAATCAGCTAACCTCCCTCCTTCCAGTGGCCCGCGCAAGAAAACCCGTGTCAAGCTCATAAGCACTCCTTCCAAAACTTTAGCAGAGAAGAATTGAAAACAAGGGTCTTTCTAAGAGTGTAAACCTTAGATTGTGAAACCCTATGAATGAAGCAAGAACATGGATAAATGTCAGACGAGTAATAATTCCAAGCGACGAACCATCACCCAAAATGTGATAATCGTGTTTCTAGCAAGGGGAAATTTAACATGCAAGTTATCAAGAGTCTATTAGAAGCTTCCAGATTCGTTTTCACAGTCAATTACCCTTGAGCAAACCAAGAACTAAAAATGAAGCAAGAACTTGGATAACTGCAAGACGAGTAATAATTCCAAGCGACAACCGTAACCCAAAATGTGATAGTCATGTTTCCAACAGGGGAAATTTAACCTGCAAGTTACAATGACTCTATTAGAAGCTCTGAAATTCGTCTTCACAGTCAATTACCCTTGAGAAAACCAAGAACCAAAAATGAGGCAAGAACTTGGATGACTGCGACACAAGTAATAATTACAGGTTAGCTTGAAATGTTATCCAACATTGCATAATCAACGAACCTGTCTCAGAAACCCTAAGAATAGAGTTTCCCTATGCAAAATGAAAACGCAAAGCAAATTTCAAAAGCAACACAGAGCAAAGTTCCCCTATGCAAAATGAAAACGCAAATGCAACGCATGCTTCTAGAGAAGGATGGATTATGAAAACACAAATGCAACCGCGTTCCTCCAGAGAAGGTTGGATTATGAAAACTCAAATGCAAAGCATGCCTCCAAAGAATGGTTGCTTTCAAAAATTACCACTGCAAAAACAAACCCAAGACTGTTTTCAGATATGAAAAAATCCATGGTCAAATAACCAACCGTTAACGGTTTCAGAAACTGTAAAACGTGATGGAGGCAGTCGATTCTTTTGTTCAATCCGTGGTAGAGGATTGTTCAATCGTGTAATAGTCAATATTAGGACATAATAGCAGCTGGGGAAGTTCTTCCCAGAGAAACCTCTTATGGCATAAATAACATTATAAAAAATTCAATTTATATTTTTATTGTTTTAATTTTATTTTTAAATTTCTTATTACCTAATTAGGCTAGTCTTATTGAATAATGATTATTATTCAATAATCATCCTTCTGCCATGTATTTATAATATCAACATTATAAAAAAAAATCAATTTATTTTTTTGTTGTTTTAATTCTATTTTTAAATTTCTTATTATCTAACTAGGGTCGTCTTATTGAATAATGATTATTAGCTTGTGCAATAAGCTATTGATTTCCTCATAAAAGAAATTCAAATTATTGATTTCCTCTTAAAAGAAATTCAAATTATTTTCTTATTGATTTACTCCTCTTCCTATTGAATAATGATTATTAGCTTGTGCAATAAGTTATTGATTTCCTCCTAAAAGAAATTCAAATTATTGATTTCCTTTTAAAAGAAATTCAAATTATTTTCTTATTGTTTTAATTTTATTTTTAAATTTCTTATTACCTAACTTGGCTAGTCTTATTCCATAACGATTAGTAGGTTAGGGGAAAAAGCTATTGATTTCCTCTTCCTCCTCCTATTGAATAATGATTATTAACTTGTGTAACAAGCTATTAATTTCCTCTTTTTTCCTAAAAAAAAATAGTAATTTGTACTACATGTTGTAAAAGAAACACCCTAAAATAGTAGCAGTAGCTTAAAAATAAATAAAATTAAAAAAAAAAGTTAAATTTTTATGCATTTTTGTATCTTTATTGTTGTTTCTCTAGAAAAAAAAATTGAAATTTAAGCTTTGCATATTTGATCTACAACAATTCTTTGAAATTTAAGCTTATTTAAGCTTTGCATATTTGAGATACAAGCGCTCTGGGTTAGTCATGTCTCTTATTTAGTGAAGTCACGTCTCTTACTTAGTGATTTCTCTAAATTTTATTAGTTCATGTCACCTAATTGTGAAATCCACCCACCACATGAATGTTGAATTTTTTTAGAATAGAAAACCAATTTCATTAACTTAATTTTGAAACATTGTGACGAATAATCCAATGAATGGGTGAAATATGAACAAACACGAAGTCCATGAGGTAGGTACGAGAGGTCGGACCAATCTCATTAATTTAATTTTGAAACTTTGGTGATGAAAAATACAATGAATAGGTGAAATATGAACAAACACTAAGTCCATGAGGTAGGTAAGAGAGTACGGCTCCCGCTCCTATCATATGTGCACTACATGATTAAAATCTCTTCCAGAGGAAGGAGGAGAAATCAAGATATTTCCAGAACAGATTCAGTCATTGATGCACAATCAAACTTGAGGTATACAATGGGCAGCTTACTGTTATTGGGAGAAAGCTGGCACAACAAAGCAAATTCTCTATTCTCTATGTTGGTTTAATTAATGTTGCACAATCAAACTTGAGGTATACAATGGGCAGCTTACTGTTATTGGGAGAAAGCTGGCACAACAAAGCAAATTCTCTATTCTCTATGTTGGTTTAATTAATGTTTTTGTTTGTAGTTATGTAGAGAATGATAAATTTTAGATTATAGAAGTTATTAAAGAAGCTGAATTTAATTATTTATCAAAAATATATTTTAAAGAAAAAAGTACAATTTTAGTTATAAGAAGAATTTCGGCGTGAATCACATAGAGAAAGACTTTTGCCGTAGCGTTTCGAACCAACTAGTGTGGTTCATCGTCAGGACAAGTTGAAGAGACAGATCTAGTCTAGCGTGTTAAATAGTTCGAGCAGAGATTCCAACAGCTAAAATCGAATAACCTCTAATTTTAACCCAAGGACCCTAATAAATTATTATTATTCTCAATGTTGTTAATATTCTCAATATTTAATATTTTATTTGCGGAATTAACTAAAACTAAAACTAAGTAAAAACTGAAATAAACTAATAGTTTATTTATTAAAATTCTTAAAGATAATAATATATCACAATTTTTCTCCTTAATATTTAATATTATATATATGGAATTATGATGAATAAGGTAAATAAATACCCTATTTACCTGAAGTTAGTTTAAAAATTAGTTTATTACATTATTTATTAATATATATACAAATATATAACTATATTTTAATGAAGAAATGTTAATCAAAATAGTTAATATAAATGAACGGAGAAAATATATTAATATATAATAATGTATAACAATAATATGCAATATATCAATACTAATATATAGTGATAAACATAAATAATAAATAACCACTATGTAAATAATATATACTAGCCTTCCTTCATATTTATTATTATAATTAAGGACCAAGATAAATTAGGTAAATAAAATAAATGTCATACTTATTTAAGGTTAGTTTAAAATTAGCTTATTGCATTATTTATTAATTATCCCCTATATATATAACTATATAAGTTAAATTGAAGAAATGTCAAAAAAGAACGGAAGGAAGATAATATATAATAATGTATAATAATAATATATAATATATAGTAATAATAATAAATAATCACTATATATTAATATCAATAATAATAATACATACGTATTATATGAGTTTATATCTAATAATAATAATACAAACTAGTAAATATAAAATAAAATTAAAAACAATATATAATAACATTAATAATAATAAATAAAAATACATAGTTAATTTATCTATTTAAATATTAAATATTAAATATATATCAAAATATTATTTCTTATGTAAATTACTATTATATATACCATATTATTATTGGTAATACGA
The DNA here is from genome assembly GCA_000404065.3 of Pinus taeda. NCBI lineage: Eukaryota > Viridiplantae > Streptophyta > Pinopsida > Pinales > Pinaceae > Pinus > Pinus taeda. Next base: position 10,948 of record APFE031265531.1, read on the forward strand.
TAAACTATATATAATATATAAACTAAAAATACAAAAATAAAAAAATAAAAAATTAAAATAAAAAGAAAACAAAATAAATAAAAAAAAAAGGAAATAAAAATTAAAAAAATTAAGTATAAATAAAAATAAAAATAAAAATAAATAAACAAATAAAACTTACTCGGATGACAGGGCAGGGATCCAAGATCTACTAATCTTCCAGCCATCATCTTTGTTGAGATTGATCGACCTTCTTTAGATTTCAAAGGCTTCTCTGAATTTACGATGATGGAACTAAGCTACTTTGCCCACGACCCTCGCCTCCTCAATACAGACCTGATGCTTGGTCTTATCCACATGTTCTACTAATGGTAAAGACTCGGTTCTCCCATGTCTCAGGTCAGACACATGTTCGTTAATCCTCTGATTGATCTGATTGATGGAGCCCCCCGTTTCCCCTATATAGGGTGTTCCACAGGAACATGGGATCAAATAAACACCGTCTAGGCATCCATCTTCCTTATGTTCCTGTGGAACACCCTATATATGGGAAACTGGGCACTCCATCAATCAGAGGATTAACGAACATGTGGCTGACCTGAGACATGGGAGAACCAAGTCTTCAGCGTTAGCAGAACATGTGGATAAGACCAAGCATCAGGTCTGTATTGAGGAGGTCACGGTAGTGGCCAAAGTGGGTCACTTCCATCATCGTAAATTTAGGGAAGCCATTAAAATCGAAAGAAGGCCAATCAATCTCAACAGAGATAATGGCTGGAAGATTAGTAGCTCTTGGATCTCTGCCCTGTCATCCGAGTAAGTTTTATTTGTTTATTTATTTGTTTATTTTTTTTTTTTATTTTTTTTTTTTTTAATTTTTAATTTTAATTTTTATTTTATTTATTTATTTATAATTTTATTATTTTTTTTAGTTATTATTATATATTGTTTTTGTTTCCAATAATATATGTATATATAAAATCTAATTTATATAAGAATAATTTATTATATATATATTTATATTTCATAATTAAATATATATTAACTATGTTGATTAACATTTCTTCATTAAAATATAGTTATATATTTGTATATATATTAATAAATAATGTAATAAACTATTTTTAAACTAATTTTAGCTAAATAGGGTATTTATTTACCTTATTCATCCTAATTCCATATATATAATATTAAATATTAAGGAGAAAAAGTGTGATATATTATTATCTTTAAGAATTTTAATAAATAAACTATTAGTTTATTTTAGTTTTTACTTAGTTTTAGTTAATTCCGCAAATAAAATAGTAAATATTGGGAATATTAATAACATTGAGAATAATAATAATTTATGAGGGTCCTTGGGTCAAAATTAGAGGTTATTCGATTTTAGGTTGGAATCTCCGCTCGAGCTATTTCACGCTTTAGATTAGATCTGTCTCTTCAGCTTGTCCTTGCGATGAACCACACTAGTTAGTTTGAAACGCGTCGGCAAAGGTCTTTCTCTATGTGATTTACGCCAAAATTCTTCTTATAACTATAATGAATCACAGAAGCCTCAATTATACAATACAATTTTATTTTATGGTATTAATTTTATTTTTAAATTTCTTATTACCTAATTATTAATAATTATTATTAATTAATAATCATTCTCTACCCCATTATTTTAAAAAAATCAATTTTTTTAATAATAATAATATAATAATATTTATATATTTTTATTATTTTAATTCTATTTTAAATTTCTTAATACTTAGCTACTTGTGCAACAAGCAATTGATTTCTTCGGCTAAAAAAGTCAATTTATTCCCACTCCTCTGTTTTGTTTCTTTCATATTAAATTTATTTAATATAATATTTTGTATTGGAATGAAGAATAAATATTAAACAGATTTTTCACGGATTGCAGTGGCTTCTTTAACCATCGTTTCGTGTACAGGAGTACCATATCTGTTCCAGTATATAGGACGAGAATGGTTTTCCGATTTTCTTTTGATATGTTTAGAAACACCATAAAAAATACTTATGAACATATGCCATAGAAAGGAACCAAATCAAAGTAACGTAGTTGGAAGGATGAAAATATTGAGTTACTGCTGTATCTCAAACTAGTTTAATTTTTTTCTGTGCATTCTGGGCAAGGAATTAGCAAAGTCAGCTTAGAATTGGAAGGATGAAAATATTGAGTTGCTGCTGTATCTCAAACTAGTTTAAATTTTTCTGTCCAGTCTGGGCAAAGAATTAGCAAAGTCAGCTTAGAATTTGCGAAAGTAGTACATGGAGCGAATAAGAAGATCTGAATCGAAATTGTTTTTCAAAAATTTTGTCCAAACATTTCACAGTAATCAAACCTAACATTTTACTTGAATCAAACCTCACAGATATCTGAAATAACATTTTTGAGATAAAAAAAAAAATAATTCCACGTAAAAATGACAAAATCTTCATCTCAGTTCATATAAATCACGCGTCCTCTCTGATGAATTATAAAATATTGATATAATATGGAAACGCAGGAAAGCAAAAAGAATACTTTTTTGCGAATGAACACGGTTTTGGGGTGTGTTACAGTACAACCTCAGGCTCATGCTACTGTAAATGGGCGGATCGCATCACGATCAACTACTGTGAGAATAATAGTTGGAGGGGCCTCCTGTGCGAGAGGACTAGAGTGCAGTGACGGAAGAGGAGAAGTTCGGCAGATGGGGCATGTTGCGTGCAGGCGAAGCCATTCGTCGATGCAATTCCTGTGGAACATGTGAGTGCAATCAGGCATAACCCTCACAACCTCCGACTCCTTGTAATCGCTCAGGCAAATCGAGCAACACTTCTTATCCTCTGCTTCGCCTAGTTCATTTCCTTCTGCAGATTTGAAGGATTGGCAAACTTTCTGAGAATATAGCATCCTGGGGAATGAATCTAAGGTCTCCTCATCGATCCCAATTACAACGCCATCGTGGTTCAAATGGGCGGTATGAAGGCTGATTGCGCGATGGTTAGCCCATCTTGCTGGATCAGGTAACCAACTTCCGTAGCGTAAACGTATGACGAAATATGGAAGTAAGAAAACGATAACTACTATGACCACAACTGCCAACGATACCACCGCCCCAAACTCTCTAGCAGAAGTTCCAGTATCTGGTAAAGTGGAATTTTGGTCCATCTCAGTGTATACTGCTAGCTATGGTTGGCATACGCGGTGAGACTGATTATTAAGACGGCCGCAACGCATCGACTCGGTGGTTTGCATTCCCTAGTCATGTAATGGATGATCGAAGCATTTGTGGGGCGAACTATCGGAAGATATGAGAGATTCTTGATCTGCGGTCCTCATTTTGTCCGGTGACATGAATGGTTGTAATTGAACTTTTCTACTGTGAAGATAATTGTTAGTTGACCAAGCACATAAGGTGCCAGTTATTGAATCTTCGTGGATTTCTTCCTTGCGCAATCATTGGTGCTGACATATTTTAATAAGAAATCCACGGTAGTCCGGAATCTCGGGATGAAGACAGGTAACACAGCATCCGCAAGAAAGCGTGTTGCAATGCGATCCGCCTGTCCAACTAAAGAGGAAAGCAAATTGGTTGCGTATGCATTTGGGGAAATGAGTCACGCGCGCTGGACTCGTCCAATACAATCACCGTCTCTGAGTATTTTTTAAACGACGACCCGGAGGTTATGGGATTATAGAAAGAGGTGAGAGAAAGAAGAAGGAAGAAATTTGAAATTATTTTAATATTTATGAGGTAAAGATAGTTTCTGGGACAGATTGTTTCTTCTTCTCCTTGAGTATTGGGTCTTTTTTTTGTGAAGCTTCAAAATAAATGCTCTCCACAAACCCTTTCCTAAATAGATTATCCCAAGTATAACGAACCATCCTTATAATAAATATAATAATATGCTCTTATAAATATAAACATATTATATACTCCTAATTTTGTTTATTATAAATATAATATAATAAAAAAATATATATATAATAATAAATAAGTAAAATTATATTTAAAAATAAAATAATATTTATAAAACTAAAGTTATAAAATTTCTAAAAATTCTAATAAAATGCTAAAGTCATACCGCTCAAAATTTATAAAATGCTAAAGTAATATAATTCTAAAAAAATTTAATAAAATGTAAAGTTATAAAATTCAAAAGGGAACAATAATAATGACAGTTAAGAATAATAATAATAATAATATAAATGATAATAATTAACATAGGATTAATTAAGTCAACAGCAATAATAAATATGATTAATAATAACAGAAATAATAATATGAATAATGATTTA